>ML801509.1:175199-218582 GCA_009831015.1 Picea engelmannii | reverse complement strand
AGTTCTATTTGACTACAATAGAGAGTTTCATAGAAGGTTGCTGAGTTGTGTGGAGTGATAAGTAGCCAGAACTTAGCTGTTTTCAGTAGATCTCTTACATGCATATACAGAATAGTTTTATGAAGTTAGTACAGAATAGTACCAGTCAGTATCGAGTAGTACCGAGTAGTGCAGAGCAGAGTAGATTACAGTAGCTTCTTTCGGCAAGTTTCCCTTAGCAGTTCAGAGAGTAGCCTGGCATCCTTTAAACCCCCTCTTCAGCCCTGCATTTCCTGTACTGGTTCCTCTAAGAATACCTTCCCGGGTTGACAATTAAATGTTGATTTACATGGTATATCGTCAGCTCGACAATATAAACTAATGTATGAGGAGGAAGGAGAAAATAAGTACCTTTTACCGGTGTTTTTCCCTGCACGATCAGAGTTGAGCTCCAATCTTTCACTCCTCGATAAGCCATGTAGACAAATAAAAGTACAACCACTTCCTACTCTACTGATATTAGCTCGAAATAGACCTATCTATTAGAGACAAGTTCATGTGATATTAAGCACAAACTAGAAAGAAACATGCCAAACATGTTATGTTGATGAGAAAAATAACGAAAGAAACTTACAATCGTAGATGCGAATGCAGCAGCTTCGTCAAATCCTCTTTGTCTAACCCTTGCTCAAAAGACCCATAATCAGAAGGAAAACAACTTCACTGATTATTCTCCTCCACTTCACTGTGTGTTTCCCATGAGATCATAGGTTTCATGCTTCTAATCCTTCCTAAATATCACTTATGATATCATAATTTTGGTATCATTCTCCATCCCCCCTTCACCATAAGAAAGCCTGCTTATATAGGTTTAGAGAGGCTCAACCACTTGAGATATCTTTGGGGTAAGTTGAGGATTTTCCTCCTTGAGTTAGGGATCTTCCCTAAGATCATGGTTGTACTAGAGATTCGAATCCAACTGCCTTCTAAGATTGAAAAGATATTTTCCCCATTCTTCTCAACAAACCCACTGCTACCCAGAATAGGTAGTGCTCCCTCAAAAGGAGTGTCAGAGCGTTATAACACTCCCTAGCAAGGTTTAGGGGTGCGCCAACACTCCCAAAAATAGTAGCGCTCCTTTAAAATGGAAGAGGAAGTGTTATAACGCTCCCTAACAGTCTATAGGGGGGCACTAACACTCCTGAGAGAGGTATAGGGGAGCGCTCTCCTCTAAAAACCCAAATTCAATGGTTCTTTCAGATGGCAAGAGGTACATAACTCTAGTTAACCATTCCTCTTCTTCCAAATAAAGTGTTTGAGGTGTTTCAAGTGTATTTTTTATGTTGTTATAAGTATGATATAGGCATCATGGCAGTATGCTTTGCTTGACACTTGCAACACTTGTGATCAAAATGCGACACTTGCGACACTTGCAACACTATCAAAGTGAGTAATTTTAATGTGTAACAGATTGCCCCCCAAAATATGAAGTTAGAAGATGAGAATTGATAACTAAAATGCTTTGTAGAATTTCAACCCAGAGAATAGACGTAGAGAACCTGACAGAAGCTACAGACAAACATCCAAAAAATATTATGACATGTTTCAAACCCAAGGCAAGCATACCTATGCTTGGGTGATCAAGACTTGTAAGATATGGCCACCATAAAATACACTGCGGATCCATAATTGTATTGATAAAAGGTATAGCCACCGAGGATACAGTGTGGATCTATACTCTTATGACCTAAATTTATCATAGCCATGAGGAATACACAGTGGATCTACAAGATGACAAGACATAGCCATGACCAATACAAAGTGGATCTATGTGACAGTATATGTGTCATTGTGCAAGAGAAATTTCGTCGCAACCTGGGCAAAGTACATATCAGAGTGATCACTCAACCCAGGGTCTTCTTACCGATCCCGATGTAGTACAAATCAAACCATGTGAATAGATTTACTGATGTCGAACATGGAAGAAACCACTTGATTACCGGTCAATGATGTAAACCATTAATAAGCGCGAGGGAAATCATCATTAATGTCAATGATTCCCAAGGTACCCTGGTACATTCCAATGAATGTGAATGGATGAGCTAAAGTTGAACATCCGTGGAATCATCCAATCAGAGGTCAATGATGTAAACCCATTTTCGAATGTGAGGAGGCCTACCATTGAGGCATGCAGGTCCGAAAGTACTAATTGGCTTCTAAGTCTAGTTCCTGGATAATGTGTTGAAGTCGACAGGAATAGACTCGTCGAAGGAGGGCATTGATGTATCCCCCATAAACGACACGAAATAGACATAGAGATGTAATTGGTAGATCAAATGAACATGGAATGACACAGGCATCGACATAAGATATTTGTGATGGTTGACTCTCGAGGCGGATACTTCCCTTGAACACTGAAGGCACAACAACATAAAAAGGACAAGGACCAAAACACGATGATGCAATGGATACTGTGACTTTCGTCGGGTGACCCAAAGGAGTAAGGAAAACTCAGAGGATTGGTTCAGTGCAAAGGTTCAGTGGATTAATATGTGCACAAATACAAAGTGTCATGTTCAAGGGCGACTCTAAGAGTTACTTGGTAATGCTCTCAAAAACTGCTTGGATTGCTTCTTTCAATTTTTTCCCCCATCCAGATAGACGAGTACCTCTTTTTAATTTAACGAGCTCGAGGAGGGTAACACATGATCGATATAACTCACCTTCGGTAAGTTCCTCTTCCTTTGTTTAATGAACTGGAAGAAGTAAGGGTTCTCTCCCATATGGGCCCTTCAATGAATGATGTTTAACTAGTCCAGAGAAGGTAAACTCGAAGGTTTTTCATGATTATAGAGTCTGGAAAAACACTTAAAAGAGAACTCTCTCAGTTGCTTTTTCGTAAAGTAGTCTGATGAGACCGAAAAAGCGATAAACTATCGCTCAACAAATATTTTCTTCAAATAATTTAACGAGCGTGAAGAGAACAAGGTCGCTCGAAAATATTTTCATCTTTAGAGAGTCTGAAAAGAACTTAAAGATGACTCCAGTGTTTTCCTTTTTCGTAATGTTAGTCTAGCGAGGCCGAAAAAGAGATAAATTATCACTTGAAAGACACCCTTTCAAACCTTTTAATGAGTGGTAAAGGAAGCAAGATCACTCGACAATCTTTTCATTTTTAGAGAGTCTGAAAAGAGCTTAAAGGAGACTCCAGGGGGTTCCTTTTTCGTGTATCCATACGGGTTCGAAAAAGAGATAAAAGTCTACCTGGATGCATTCTCATGTATTTACGAGCATGAGAAAGAACAAAGACTAAGCTCGGTATGCCCCCAGCTTGAAAGATAATGGCTTAGCTCCAGAAAGATCATCAAAGGCTGGAGACATGCCCTCCAAGCTTCAATTCATTCACCGTGTCTGAGGTCGTCACCAATTTCGCTAGTAGATGAGAAAAAGGAGAAGGGTGGATGAAAAGAAGGTTCAAGAGAGGTGACTGTTTCATTTTTTAACGAGCTTGACACAGGAAAAGAACTATGCTCAAGGTCGTTGTTTCAATTTTTAACGAGCTTGCCACAGAGAGGAGAAACTATGCTCGTGGTTTCTTCTTGATCATGGCTTCTGAGAGGGTAATGCTCTGGAAGGATACCATGTCAAGGGACAAAACTCGATCATGGATTCCAAGAGATCTTCGCTGGATGGAAGATGATCAGTTGGGAAGGAACACATGTCGAGGGTCACGATAGGAGTGAGGGGATTAGGCTCCAATAACCCTACCGAAGAAATCACCATGTCCACTACCGGATCTAAATCATCAGAAGTGGAAAGCATGGGAGACGATGGAAAATCAACACCAGGAGGGGAGATAGAGCGTATATCTTCCCAAATTTCTTCACGAGGGGGAATAAAAGAGGATCGGTGATGGTTATTATCCCGAGGTAACTTGTCAATGCGAAACATTTCCGGAATAGATTCATCCGAGGGAAAAATGGGGGAAATGTGATTAATCGAAGAAGACAAGGAACTCAATCGTGATTGCATCGAGGAACTGTCGGGCGCCAAGAGATGTTGGTCATCCGACGAGGGAGAAGATGATTGGATAGAAACATATGATGTTTCGACTGGAATAAGTGGCACGGTGTCACCTAGTGCATCGAATTCCAACAGACAAGGTACAATCCAAGGGTCAGATGATTCCAAAGATTGAGAAGTCGCGGTCGAAATCATATCGACGGTGGCAATATGATGTGTATTCGGTGGAAGTGGTGTAGGGAAGGTACCCATGAGTCTAGAACATTTTAGTAAGCCAACACCAATGCTTTCATATGTGATCTTGTGGTCTCCCAAGAAAAGAATATTGTTGGTAGCGGGAGCGCGAGCATTGGTCGTGCAGAAATCCAACTGGTCAACAGTGACAATTTTTCCCTGATGAGGAAATTGTACACATCGAAAAACTGACGAGGCAACGACAGTCATAGCATAAAACCAACTTCTTCCAAGTAACAAGTTGTAATCGAGGGGAGCATTGACCACTTCGACGTCAACAATAACAGTTTTGCCACCCAATTGGATGGGAAGGGACTGTAAAATCCCATGGGGATGAAAACCTCACCCATCGAAGGCACGTAACATCATTGGGGATTTGTTGAGTGCTAGTGATTTTAAACCTTTCCAACACGCCAAAGACATGACACAAGTTGAGGCTCCCTCATCCAGAATGGTTCGGTGGATTTGTTGATTATGAACAACAACATCAACTTGAAAAGCAAGTTGGTGAGAGAGTCGAGACGCATAATTGTCCAGGTTAAACATGATATGGTTGGACGACTCAGGATCAATAGTGCCAAGAGTGGCCAAGAGCATTCTACGTTGACCGGGGCAGTGCTATAGAACTTCTAACGCAGACATAGTGCACGGTGCTTGAGCCAAATATTCAACAATGTTGTAGTTCTGGGCGGCACGTGAACTAGGATTAAAGGTAGCTTTACGGATAGTGCTCTTAGGAGGGCGTAATATAGAGTCGAACGTGTGTTTCTCAATCTGAAGTGGTCTAGACGGAGGGTTAACTGATGGAATACTAACGGAGGATGATGATGGATCCGACAAATTACCGGTACCATTAGTGTCTTTTGCTTTGTCAGGGTTACCTTGTGTGTCATATGTCTTAGAGCGAGTGGTCAAATTTATCCCATTAAACATATAAATATGTGCACTCGATGAGGCCTCATCACGAGGATCGCTAGAACTGCTCCCATGAGAGGGGGTTTGAGCAACCATGGATTGTTGTTGTGGAAAAGGTTGAGTAAGCACAGTGGGTTGTGACTTCCCTTGGAAAATTTTGGCCACTTCATTGCGAAGTGGACAATCTTGAGTGTAGTGATCGTCACCCAAAATGATACACGTGAATTTCAGTTTCCGTTGTGGTTTCTTTTCGGTAGCAGGTGTTTGATTTTTGGGTTGTTCATTATTATTTTTTGATTTCTTTTTTGTCTTCTTCTTACCTCTGGATTGTTGTGAAGGGGCATATTGAACTGCATTCACCTCAGAGATCTGAGTTTGGGGGAGGTAGAGGAGAGTGTGAGCGATTCGGAATTAGATTGAGTTTTGACGGAACCGATAACACCATCCGCATGAGATGAGGATGAAGGTTTGGATGGATCAGTATTAGCTCGAGCAACATTCGGAAGAAAATCATACAAAGTACCAGATTGGGAATAAACCAAATCTAAATACTGAGCTCGAGCGATGGCTTGTTCCTCTGTGACCGCACCACCCATAGTGACATCGCGAGTGATCGGGGGTAACAGTGATTTAGTAAACCATTCCACCAATAGAATGTAAGGAATGACTACCTTGATCATCCTTTGTCGTCACCTCCACTCATGAATATGGTCAGAGATATGCACGAAGTTAGTTTGACGAAGGGAGGTCAAGAGTTCAGTACCCATCTCGTAGCGAATAGGTAGTTGAAAGTGCGTGAGGAAATACATGGCAAGGGAATTGAAATCATGAAAAGAAGCACCTGGTAGTTCAATATACCACTTTGTTGCTGAACCGGTAAGTGTTCGCTATTAAAGACACAAATGTATAGAATCATCCATGAGGGAGTTCGATGAACACCACAAATGGAAAGTCATCACATGGTTGTTCGGATCTTCGCCAGGGTTTCCGTCAAATTTCAGAATATGAGAAGGAAGTTTAGCTAGAATGACTGGCCAAACCGGTGAATGAGAAATAGGATCATTAGTTAACCGAGACAAGTCTAGGAGATCCAGAGTCGCAAGGAAATGTAGTTGTCCGTTAATGTGCAAATGATACTGGTGCAGCATAGGAACACCAGTAGGACCATAGACTGGGTTAGGTGGATAGTTGTAACCAATAGGTCCTCCTACATACGGTTGTTGTTGGCCAGGATAAGAAGGATTCGATGGTGCATGAGAAACATTGGCATAACCCGGTGGGTTCTGAACATTATAGGCCGTGTGATTTATTTTCCCGTGAGGAGGATAAACATTTTTCCCTTGAGAATAGTAAGGAGTATATCCCAGAGGTGGATACACAAGAGGCCCATGAGGAGGATAAGACTATGGTCCCAGAGAACTCCAGGTGGTGTTTGGGATGCCGCCCAGATAAGATTGCCCGTAAGATGTTCCAGAAGGGACAGGATTGGATACTCCTCCTAGTGGGTTATTATACAAGTTCCCCCCAACATGGGGTTGAGTAAAAGTGCCTCTTGAAGATACTCCTGAGGATTGTGAAGGGTTTCCAGCAAACGAGGGTTGCCCCCCTGCCAGCGGTGGATTTATGACCGGGGTATGACTGGAAAATGGAGGTTTCCCTCTAGGAGGAGAATGAAAAGGGGGTTGTCCCCTAGGAGGGGCAGGCCCTCCATGGAATGGTAGTCCTCCAGGAAGAAAAGGTTCATTGGATGGCAGTTTCCCTCCGGCCGCTTTTGTTTGGCCAGCAGGGGTCTGCGGTCTCGGGTGAGAAGATATCTCAGCAGGATCATGTGGAACATGTGGAGCTATAGAGTAGAAGCTTGGAGAAATGGGGGTAGAGATTGAAGTGATTTGGGGGTGAGTAGAGGTGATGAGTCCAGCATTAGGATGGACTTGTTTTGGTGTAGCAGTAGGGTTAATAACCTGATCGACTGGGTGATTCATGGTTTGACCAGATGGTCATGTTTCACTAGGAGGGTCACGGGTATGAAAGGGTTGTTGAAAGGATTCGAAATGTTCATAGAGATCGCGTCCTGATGAAGTCCTCCATACAGAACGAGCAGGTGTGGGATTGGTATCTACTGCGGTGCTAGGATGAACAGGAGTCCTATACTCATCACCAAATATTGGTTCTATAGATCCCATATATGTTTTGGTAAAGATCCTCTCCAGTAATCATGGGATCTCTTCATCTATGACGTTCCCAAGGGAGTCTAAATGAACCAAAAGTGGTTCGAGAGGAGTTACCGACACAGATGTAGTGGGATTTTCAACCGTGACCAAAGTGCCTTCTAAGTTATCTAATGGAGGAGCAATAACACTTCCAACGTCAGATTGATTTTCTACCTCTCTACGGTAGTTGTCTTCTGGAGGGTTAGGAGGTAAGGGTTGATAGCCTTCCAGAGGTATCCCTTTCATCCTACATGATCGGCAAAGACCTTTATCATCTACAGACTCAATTGTGGAGAAAAACAGAACACACTGAAAATCTAGGTGTCTTCTGTCTTAAGAGTTAAGAGTCTAGCTCTCAAGAGGAGATCTACCTGTCTGTAGGGAGATTTTCCTTCAATAGAAACTAGCGACTCCACTAGGGACTGACTTCCTTTTAGATATATATAAACTAATGGATGAGGAGGAAGGAGAAAATAAGTACCTTTTGCTGGTGTTTGTCCCTGTATGATCCGAGTTGAGGTCCAATCTTTCGCTCCTTGATAAGCCCTGTAGACAAAAAAAAAGTACAACCACTTCCTACTCTACTGATATTAGCTCGAAATAGACCTATCTATTAGAGACAAGTTCATGTCAGATTAAGCACAAACTAGAAAGAAACAGGCCAAGCGTGTTATATTGATGAGAACAATAATGAAAGAAACTTACAACTGTAGATGTGAATGCAGCAGCTTCATCAAATCCTCTTTGTCTAACCCTTGCTCAAAAGACCCACGATCAGAAGGACAACAACTTCACTGATTATTCTCCTTCACTTCACTGTGTGTTTCCCATGAGATCATAGGTTTCATGCTTCTAATCCTTCCTAAATATCACTTATGAGATCATAAGTTTGGTATCATTTTCCATCCCCCCTTCACCATAAGAAAGCCTACTTATATAGGTTTAGAGAGGCTCAACCACTTGAGATATCTTTGGGGTAAGTTGAGGATTTTACTCCTTGAGTTAGGGATATTTCCCAAGATCATGGTTGGACTATTGATTCGAATCCAACTTCCTTCTAAGATTGAAAATATCTTTCCCCCATTCTTCTCAACAAACCGACTGCTGCCCAGAATAGGTAGCACTCCCTCAAAAAGGAGTGTCAGAGTGTTATAACACTCCCTAGCAAGGTTTAGGGGGGTTCCAAAACTCCCAAAAGCAGTAGCGCTCCTTCAAAATGGCAAAGGAAGTGTTATAAATCTCCCTAACAATCTATAGGGGGGCGACAACACTCCTAATAGAGGTATATCTCTCCTCTAAAAACCCAAATTCAATGGTTCTTTCAGATGGCAAGAGGTACATAACTCTAGTTAACCATTCCTCTTCTTCCAAATCAAGTGTTTGACTTGTTTCAAGTGTCTTTTTGATGTCGTTATAAGTATGACATGGGCATTATGGAAGTATGCTTTGCTTGACACTTGTGACACTTGTGAGCAAAATGCGAGACTTGTGACACTATCGAAGTGAGTAATTTTAATGTGTAACAAGATGGCACAACACCTTAACTGACATTGCTTGGTCTAGATTGGGAATTTAACAACCAGACCATAGTCAATTTGAAAACCCGGAAGATGACATTTGAATTTGGAGACTACATGGTCATAGCACCACTAGATCCATCGGAAGGGGAGAGGTTCGTATAACCCACTTTCCTGGACTTAGAGGAGATCGATGAGTTTTGCAGAAAAACTGCACGCAATGAGGATTATGTTAACCCAACTACAGATGGAGTACTTAGTTGGAGGAGCATTACTTCATGCACAATAAACTCAGACACCATGTTAGAAAACTGATAGCAGAGACTACACGAAGTATCCATGAGAAAATGTGAAAGAATAGACCACGCAGTAAGATGGGTAGGAACAAAAATCAGAGAACCACCCACTTTCCATGGACTAAATTATTTGGAAACATTCTTGACACAATATGAAGACAAAGTATTAGAAAACCAATGATTGTTAGCACTTGACTTAGCACTCAAGGCCACACCCGCAAGATGGTGGGACGCACATAAAGGGACCATCACATACTGGTATCAATGTAAGCGACTACTGCACATAAAGTTTGACACAGAACATGAATACAACAAACAACAGAAATATGAAGGACATGAGGCACCAATGAAACACTCGACGAAGTGAAAAACGCTGTGGAAAATGACACCACTGGAGGAATGGCCTCATCACTTCATACATACTTTAGAGGGCATACCAGCGAACTGGTATAAAGACCAGAAACTGCGCAAAGGAACTACAACGTGGAGGACATTGCAACAAAACTTCACAATCACTTTCTCAATCGAGCATGAGAACCCCAACATAGACGCAACCCTGAAACGAATCAGAGGAGTAATATTAGTCAAAGAACCAGTAATAGAATTTGTTATCACACTAAATTGCCTTCGGTCTTTTAGTTTGTTTTCAATCCTTTTTTAAGCCTTAGATTTTAAATTTTCTATTAAAGTCTCATCCCTTTAAAATTTATGTTTGGTAGGACCCCTTACATGATTAAAGTTTTTGAGTCTTAGGTCTAATTTGATCCTCAAATTGATCTTTGATCCTTGAACCATTTTTAGCTCATGGATTATTTTTTGGTCCCTTTCATGACTTTTCCCTAGGTCGATCCCTCCCATTATTAGACTGATGTGACACTCCTCTCTCCTCACTCATGACCTCATAGGCATGCCTCATCATCCTCACTTACCTATATAATCATTTTTTGAATTGGAAACGCTGCCTACTTATCAAGCAGTTCTGTAGCGCCTATCCAGTTCGTCATGCTTCCACCTCGAGCCATGATTTCCATGACTGATGTCATGTCCCTTGTTTTCAGTGATAGAAGTCAGTTAAAGATGCCTTCAAATATCTTGCATTTATGAGCCTTGGTAACGGTTTTTAATTTTGAAAATCTCAACAGTGTTGTAGCGCAAATTCACAAGTTCTGATCAGGCGACCGCATGCCAACCAAATTCGATGCTGAGAAAGATTCCAGGGCCGAAGTTTTCTTGATTTCATCCTAAGATTGAATTGAAGATATCAACATGTGTCTACTCCACAAGTATCCTGTGTTGCCTCCTCTGCATATTAATTTTCACAAGAAATTTGTGCTTGGGTTTTCAGTTTGATAAGCTTGCACAGTAGTAAGGGACCCACATTTTCATGGTAGCCTTGTCTTTTCTCTTCTTCAGAACTTTAAACTTCCTTTCCCATATCTATGGTCTAATCACTATTATTTTCTTTAACCATTGAATTCACAAGCCTGTAAATAGCCTATCCTCTGTGTATGCATTGCGCTACCCAGAGGCGCTTCTCAAACCCTCTCTACTTTCCTTGCTTCCTTTCACCTCAGAGTTTGTCAATTTTACTCAATTACAGAGGGCCATTTTCGGATTACTCCTTCACTGTTTACACTCCATAATACCTGTACAAGCCTAAGGGGATAATTCCTAAATTTTATCTTGGCTTACTAGCATCAGTTTGTCTAAAAGGGTCAACCTTATATATTTGAAGCCCGATTTAAATCCTTCCTGGTCATTACCATCCCTTAAGCCTCTTAAAATCCCTCATTTTGAGCCATGGAGACTCCTCAATCGAGGAAGACACACAAAGATGGCAAGGTGGTCAGAACAAAACTGGTGGACATGCATATTTTTGGTACATAGCCCATAGCAAGAGAGGCCTTTCAAAGAGTAGGGTGCCTCTCTTTCTGTCAGAACATGCAAAAAATCCATCCATAGGTAGCAAGACAATTTGCATTGCATTTTGATGGCAGGAAGACCAAGGTTGGGGATTTGGAGTTTGAGGTCACTGAAGCCTCTATCTTAGTTGCAATAGGGATCCCCGTTACAGGTGAAAAGTGGTTCAAAGCCATGGTTTTGAGTTCAACCTATGCAAAAGATCTCTTCAAGCATGAATATCAAGCCAATGATTTGTCAAAAAGTATGCCAAGGAGTCAATTGATTGAACAATTTGACAGATTATTGAAGATCATACAGAGATGTTTTACTTGTGAGGGGAGATTTAACACATTGTACCAATACCATATAAGGATGTTGCTACATTTTACTAGTAAGGTTGAGATGAATATTCCCTATTACTTGTTGAGGAGCATGGGTAAAATGTCAAACAGGATACAAGCCAAATCCAAGGATGTGGATTCTAGCCTTTTCCACTCTGGATTAATCAGAATGCTAGTCTTTGAGGAATTGGGTAAGAAAGATATTTCGTGGGAGCATTTTGTTGTTACTTCTCATTTCAAGTTGGATATAGCACCAAATCCTCAATCATAGAAGAAAAGTCTTTTGTCACCCACCATTACTTCCAAAGAAGGGACCAGTAGGAAGAGAAAGGGAAGAGTCCCTGTTCAAGTTTCAGATATCAACAAGCAGGTCATAGAAGTCGAGGAGGAAGTTTGTCTTTCTCCACATATAGATTTTTCACCACCTCCTCCACCAGGGTTAGAAGAGATACCTTATTCTACTAAAGCTACATCCAAGAGAGGGAAGAAGCTTTTCTTTCCCTCTTCTCCTCCAGCAGTTGAAATCAAGGGTAAAAGACCTTTCACAAGGTCATCAATTCCTAAGGAGGTTTTCAAAGTGCAGTCTTTACCAGAAACCCCTATTCAAAAGAAGAAGGATAAAAGCATTGAAAAGCCTGTGGAGGAGAAATCAGAAACCCTTATTCAGAGGAAGAAGGGTGAAGTTATTTTTCAGCCTATTGAAGGGAAACAAGAAACCCCTATACATAAGGGAAAGGGTAAAGGTACTAAAATACCTTTGGAAAGAAAATATGAGACCTTTGAGAAAGGAATTGAGAAGCCTGTCGAAAGAAAATATGAAACCCCTGTGTAGAGAAAGAAGAATAAAAGTAAATCCATCAAGGAACTTGATGAGGTAGACAAGACACTTCCCATGCAGGAGGAAGAGGAGTCTAAGAAAAATCCTATTGAGACTGTGCATACCACTATTCCTCCTAACAGTCAGACCTACAAAAGACTTATCAAGCAGCTTAGCGATGCAAGAAAAGAAATAGCTCTCCTAAAGAAGAAGATAAGGTCCACTTGGATCATATGAAAGAGCTCATGGATGGCTATAGTCATACCCTTGACTTGGCAAGGTTTGCAGCAAGAAGGGCCCAACCCCTTCAGAGACAGTTAAAGAATCTCTACAAAAAGAACAGAGGCTTCCAATCTCAGAACATGAAGCTAAACGCTGAGCTGAAGCACTTTCAAGATGAGGTAGCCCAAAGAAATTTACAGGTGTTGGTTGAAGATGCCATTGAGGATGATAAACCAACAGCTAAGGAAATCACAACTACACAAAGGAAGCCTATCAATTCTAAGAAGATGAAGTCTGCTATGTCAATTGAAGATCCTCTTTCTACCAAAAGGAGTGTGAGGTTAAATGTCAAAATGACAAAATAGCTGGTAAAAGGGTAAGCTCCATTTTTGAGGATGTATCTTTTTGGGAGGGTTAACCAATATGAAAATATTATCTCTACCATCTATACAGGCTTGTAAGCGCTTAACTATTTGGGTTTTGGGTTTTTACTAAGTGATAGCTTCCCCATTGGTAGAAGGCACTACCTATTGTGCATTCAAGGCTCTTGATTAAAATGGTTTTGTCATCATGAAAAACCACAAATTACTCTACACATGTTCAAGGATTGAAGGCACTGCATTTTTGTAATGCTACCCAAACCTACACACAGACGGAGCGTAAGTGGCACTACCTAATATTTCACAGAAGGAAAATAATTGGCACACAGGTGCAACACAGAGGCACTACCCAATATTTCACAGAGGGAAAATAATTGGCACAGAGGTGAAACACAGAGGCACTACCTAATAATTTAAAGAGGGCAAAGGTTATCACACATATGCATCACAAAGGCGCTACCTTTTCTCCTTGAAGTGTGCTACCCAGATTTGCTACCCAAGGAAGCTGCCAACAAACACCAGGGATCTAGGAGGACCAAGCTAGCAACCTTTGGATAAATTGATGATGAATAAGGTTGTAGAAACAACAGCTGGCATCATGAAGACAAACACATGCTTTGAAAGACACATGGAAAACAAGGAGCTGCGTAGCAACAGGGAATCAATTCAGTTTGAAGTTCAGTTGGATTAGTCACCAACATTTTCCTGTTTTATAACATAGGTGGTTAGATAAGTTGTTAGAGAAAATAAATGTTTAGAGTTTTTCAAGGGAAGGGGGCCAACTTGTACCTCTAGTTGTTGTCTCAATTTTTGTTATAAATAGATAGATCAATTTCTTTAGTAGGTTTGGATGGTTGAGAAAGGCTCCCTTATACTATAATATTTTGATGAAGTAACTGTGATCTAGTGATGTACCGGACTTAAGACTTTTTGACTAATATAAATCAACTTCTCTTTCAGTCTATTTGCTTCTGATGCTAAATGTTCATGCTTTGAATGATTCACATGAATGATTTTGGTGATGTTATTATGGATATTTGATCATTATGTTATCATGATGTTTATTTAGCTTCCTTAGTTTCTCAATTCAAGAAGATCTTGTGTTAAGAAACTTTCCTCCTTAGCATTTTGTGGACCTGATGTTTACAACAACCCCTACACTTCTCTCATTCAAGTCTTCCTTCTATTCATACTTATTCCCAAACTACTTATTGAAGTTAGCCAAGACCTTAATTGTTGGTGTGTTCTATCCCTGTTATCTTAGTTAGAACATTATCACTTAAGTCCTTTTCCATTTGATCCTTTAAACACCCTTACATTCATTTACAACTTGATGGGTACTAGGCTTGCCTTCCATGCAATATGAAGGTGACTCCTAGTGATAATAGAATTTATCACAGAAGAGAAACAACGAAGTAAATAGACAGTCAAGGAACTACTTTCATGTTACCATGTATAAGAAGAAGAACCAGATGCAGATAATCCGCGTGATATTCAAATTGAAGAAGTAGAAGGTGAAAGAGATGTGGAAAGACCACCCATAGAATTAGATGTAATATCCATGCCAATCAAGGTAAATAAATTTAACATCAAGACAATTGAGTAGCCCAAAATGGACAACATTGGAGATTACTGGGATGAACAAACAATAGAAAGCATCACATAATTGTTGCGCGGATATAACGACCTTTTTCCCACAACATTTACAAAGATGAAGGGTATAGATAGATAATTAGGAGAGATGAAGATACCACTCAGACCTGAAGAAAGACCTATTAGACAATGACCCTACAGACTAAACCCCATATACAAACATAAATTTAAAGATGATATCGACAAAATGCTCGAAGCCGACATCATCGAACCAGTCGAAGAATCAAAATGGATAAGCCTGATGGTAGTATAAGACAAGAAACAAGGAAGAGGGATCAGTATATGCGTCGACTTGAGGAAGTTGAATGATGCATGCCTACATGACCCATTCGCTACACCACTCACAGATGAAGTGTTAGAGAATGTGGGGGGACATGAAGCTTACTCATTCACTGACGAATTCTCAGGATACCATCAGATTAAGATAGCACGGGAGGACAGACACAAGACCACATTTGTGATGGAATGGGGATATTATCAACACACAGTCATGCATTTTGGACTGAAGAATGCACCCAAAATATTCTCCAGAGTGGTCATCGCAACATTTAAGGAATTCATTCATCAGTTTCTTGAAGTATACTTGGATGAATGGACAGTTTATAGTCTGTTGAAAAACCATGTGGAAGTTTTAGGACTAATGTTAGAAAGATGTAGATAATTCCATATATCATTGAACATCAAGAAATTCATATTTGGAACACTCTTTGGGATACTATTGGGCCATATAGTATGCAAGCAAGGCTTGATAGTCAATTCGACAAAGATCGCAATCATTTTTAACTTACCAACACCAAAAACAGTCCGCCACCTAAGAGCAAGGTTAGGGCACACATGATACAATAGGAAATTCATCAAAGGATATGCGCAGATCACAACACCAATGGAAAAGTTGTTAAGGAAGGATACAAAGTATCAATGGAACGATGAGTGTCAACACGGTCCGGATACCCTGAAGGAAAAGATGGTTACAACACCAATAATAGTATTTCCAGACTGGGAAAAGACATTCCATGTGCATGTAGATGCATTAGTGATAGAAATTGGAGCTATCTTAGCACAACCAGGAGCAGGAGACTTGGATCACCCGATAACGTTCGCCAACAGAAAGCTATCAGACTCCGAACAAAATTATAACACGACAAAACGAGAAGGCCTAGCCATGGTTTATGCACTGCAGAAGTTCAGACATTACCTATTGGGAAAACACTTTAAGATGTTTACAGATCACTCAGCCCTAAAATACCTAGTCAACCAGCCAGTGTTGGGGGGGAGAATCTGTCGATGGTTACTTCTATTTCAAGAATTTGATTTTGAAGTAATAGTTAAACCAGGAAAACTGAATACAGGACCTAACCACCTGTCCTGGTTCACAAATGGAGAAGAACCTATGAATTTAGAAGACAACTTTTCGAATGCACAATTATTCTCAGTACAGATTGCTGATGAATACTTCACAGATATCATTTCGTACTTGACTATAGGTACTACATTGAAATAATATACCACCGCGTAGAAGAAGAATCTGGTAGTCCGCGAGGATGACTATCAACTGATTGCAGGACATCTATACAAAATGGGCACAGATAGCATCTTGCGAAGGTACATGTTAGAGCATGAAAGACCAAGAATTTTAGTAGAAGTCCACGAG
Source organism: Picea engelmannii (assembly GCA_009831015.1). Classification (NCBI taxonomy): domain Eukaryota; kingdom Viridiplantae; phylum Streptophyta; class Pinopsida; order Pinales; family Pinaceae; genus Picea; species Picea engelmannii. Next base: position 202,442 of record ML801509.1, on the reverse strand, counting down.
GGAATCATAGGAGGGAATTATGTAAGAAAATCTACCGTGCAGAAGGTATTACGCGCAGGACTATGGTGGACAAATATTCATAGCGACTCGAAAGAGTACTGTCAGAGATACGATGTCTGTCAAAGGGTAGGAAAACCCAACATAAGGGACGATCTACCACTATGACCACAAGTAAAATTACAGGCATTTGAAAAATGGCCAATAGACTTTGTGGGACCAATTAACCCACCATACAAAAGAACAGGGGAAAGATACATTATCACCACGACGGAATACCTAACAAGATGGGTGGAAGCCGGATCAGTAAAAGATTGCAGCTGAGCGAAAACTACACACTTCTAGTTTGAAAATGTAATCACTAGATCTGGGTGCCCAAGAGTTTTGATGAGTGACCAAGGCACACACTTCATAAACAACACCATCCGCGCGATGACTGAAGAGTTTGAAGTTCATCACCAAAAGAGCACACCATATCATCCATAGGTGAATGGAATAGTAGAAGCTTTCAACAAAATTATGGAGAATGCACTGACAAAGATCTATAATGTCAACAGAGATGACTAGGACCTCAAATTACCAACAATATTATAGGCGTATAGAACCACATGCAAAAATTTGACAGGGCGCACACCATTCAAACTAGTCTTTGGACAAGAAGAAGTAGTGCCATTAGAATTCTTAGTACCCAGCTTATGCGTAGAAACCATCACACAAATGATAGAACGAAGCATAGTACAGGAGAGATTGGATCAATTATTATCAATGGAGGAATACCAAATATTGGTAGGATTCCATCAACAAGTGCATAAATCAAGAGAAAATTCTTGGCACGATAGACACATCAAGAAGAAAGCGTTCCAAGAAGGAGATCTAGTATTTCTCTATGACATCAAATCATTTCATCACTTGGGGAAGCTTATAATGCATTGGTTAGGACCATATGAGGTAAAATTTGTCACAGACAGAGGATTTGTACGGTTAAGAGATTTAGTAGGCGCATATCTTAGAGGAATGATCAACGGGAGCCGACTAAAGCTGTACAAGGACACTCGACCACCCACTACGCAGTAAAAAAAAAACACACGACTTAAAAGTGTGCAACATGCCAGAGATGGAAAGGCCACATGATGTTTGAAACACAAATTCAGCAAAGGCACGAACAACGGTTACATACAAAGGGAAACACGTGGGAAAAGGAAAGTCGACAAAAGAAGTATGATAGGACAACATTAAGCGGAATTAAAGCACGACAAGGATCGATGGGACATCACATTAAACACGCCAACGAGAGACGATAAAGAAAGCGTAATGGAAAGTATGAAACCTTCACAGATACATTGAACCCATAGTTATGTTGCATTAAACGAATAATGGAGGAAGTGTCCTTGATAAGCTTCGTGACAATCCCATACAACACACGAGCACGGGAGCAACTGGTCTATTCGCGAAAGGAAAACAGAGAGAGAGTAATAGCAGCTGGAACGAACAGAGCGAGACCTTAGAATTCATAGAAGTTATTCAAACTAAGAAAACATTCGACAATCACCACTATGGCACCGCTGAATCCAGCAAAAGCAGGCCAAACAACCATACCAACCAGGGTTCAAACTAGGTCACGAGGATCGTTGGAAGAAAATGAATAGCAACAGTCGGAGATCATCGACATCGACAAGATCCCATCCCCGAAGACACTATCGATGAAATCTACACTGATTGTAGAAGAGATTCAACAACCACAAGCAGAGGCCATGAAAGAAGATACGCTAGTAGCGGCACAGGCACCTTAGAACGAAGAACCAAAAACCCCACAGGAAGTACTGCAACCAGAAAGAACCAAAGTATCCCTAGAAGTTAACAGAATGACACAAAATCTGGGAGAAACAGTGCAACTAGATGAGTCACAAACAACCATCTCAGGTCAACCAACAGAGGAGACCGCTGCAAATGCCTTGGCTTGGCCAAAATGGCTAATGGGGGAACAACCAGAAGTTGTTGGAAATTTGAACCAACCACCACAACAGGAAGACATAGTGTAGATACTGAGCTCACCCCACAATAAACCTTCAACAAAAATTGTTCTACCACACATACTAGCTGGAGTACAGGTAGAACCGAAACTACTGGGTCACGTCGGGAAGCTCAAATATTCATACCATGACGTATCAGACGAAACCAACTTCCCAGAACTTGCACAACGTGTCTTTATTCAGACCATAGGCATAACCCGACTTGGAGAAACGATCAACCAACCACACCAGTGGGCAGTTGGGATGGACAGAACAAGAATCTTAGGCTTGCTGAAGCTACAAAATTTTGGCAGAGGCCAGTACGTGACAACATGTGTCAAGCAACTATTAGCAGTCACACATGGAGGGGATATATGGCTGGACAAACTTGTCCCTATAACCATTGAGGTTATTGTGAAAATAACAGGATTACCAATCTGGGGTATGGATCTCGCATTGATTCTGGACGACAAATCCGAAGAGAAAGCGTTGGAAGAAGAAATGATAAAGAAATATGGCATCGCCGGGGGAACGAGGGGCATCATGATCAAACGAATTACGAACGCAGCTACACAATTGGGTGCAAAGATCTTATCTTGCAAATTGCTTAGAAAATGCTACAAAGATGAAGTACTAGCATGAGTCATTGTAGTTGCAGCTCAATGTGCAGAAGACACCTTTATGAGCTGGGCACCATATTTATTGAACTTATTTCTAGAGGACTGAAAGGATGCGCAGGCACAGAGTTCCATTACTCGTGGTTTATTACCCTAATAGCGTTCATGGGATGGAGATAACTAGGGTATGTAATATTTTGTACCAAACCACAGCCAACGGGAGCGAGATACCTATTACTGAGATCTGGACTGTAGGCCAGGAATAAGAGGGAGAACATAGTCATATTCGAAGCATACCTATGGGACAAATAGGAAACTATCAACTGATCTTGGAGAGTAACACCAAAGGTTGTCGTGTGATATGCGAACATCGCCAATTTTCGGGCCACAAGACAAAAAATGTGGATACAACCAAGGCACGATCCAGATAAACAGTGGCTCCAGATGCGATAATGAATCACATAGGGTGATATCGATATGGTCATCAGTGAATGTCTTGATGAATGGAGGATCCCAACCATTACCTGGGAAGTATCGGAAACAACAACAGAAGGAGAGACAGAATAGGTGAAAACAAAGCCTCCGGAAATCCAAGTGCCTAAGAGACCAAGAATGGTCCAAGGCAAGACGATTTAGGCAGAAGAGGGGTCAAACAAGACAGGAACCCAGAAGGGCCAGAAAGATACTACACAACTGACAAATGGACAATCGAAACAAGATAAGGGAGTGCAGGAGACTGCCCCAAATCCCAACACACAGGAATAAGGGGGAAATAAGAGACCATCCGTGCAGGCAGGATGCGTGCACAAGAAATCAAAGGTGCAATGAGCATCTCCAGACTATATGATCATGGAGGATGATGGGGAAATTATCACCAGAATGGTCCAGGATTTCCTAGCAGAAGATTTCGATCACACAACACATCACAAGGATAAACTGCAAAATGAGCTAGCATAAATGGGACATTTCCTCAAGAAATTTGGGGAAACAGATAGCAAGCAATAGTAGAGGCACATAGCCATCGACAACACAACCCAAAGAAAGAGTGGAGGTAGAAGAACGAGATCCAGTCCACTCCATGCCACACACAAACACAATGATTTACATCAAACCTAACATGTTGCACATGGATGAAATCGTGGGGAAGACACCCTTGAAGGATTTAGACCACATCCAGTTGGTCCTAACATGGATTCCATCAAGGGCACTACACAAATTGCAGTTTAGTGTATACCACAAGGTACAGTCTCGTGCACATAAAAACTTAGTTGAGATACAACAAGCAACAAAGAAGCGGGAGGCGCTGGAAAACGTTTGTGAGTAGGCCAAGCTCGAAACTTAGGAGGAAAAAGAATGCAGGAATGAACTGGAATGAAGAGTGGGAGGAATTTTCAAGAAACTCCCAAGAAGTGCGCAAGGAAAGGAATTCCTAGTAGCAGAAAAGATCGAACAGATTGCATAGGAAATTGATCAATATTAGAAGGAGATACAGAATCTCTGGGAACAACTCACACCAACCACTCCACCAATAGTGAAGGAGCAAAGGAAGAAGTAAGCAACATCGCAGCTCCAGGATATAGAACAACAGGTTATTACAACAGTTGAATTGTTTGACAAAGTCGTGCAACTTTGGACAAGGTTGGAGGAGGATCCACAGGTCCAACGTTGGGACAAGGAAGAGGAAAGGATCAATGTAGCGATCCAAGAACTCAAACAGAGGTAGAAGACCATACCAATCCCAAAACGAGTCAAAGGGACACAAGAGATGAAGAAGATGCAAGCAAAACTTATCACTGCGCAAACACATAAACAGGAGCATCAGGATCAAATAGAGACATTACAGGAACGGGTAGTAGAAGTACTCGCACAGGCAGAATGAGCTAAAAAATAGATAACACAGACCCAGGAAGAATGTGCCAGATTGCTAAAATATGAAATGGCAGTTTAGGTAGTGGACACCATCAAGGAAAAGACCATGCAGGCACTGATAAAAGAAACAGAGCTCAAGGAAAAGTTCCAGACGATCACTAAGGATATTGAGGAAGCTCAGAAGCATTAGGTGACTCAAGATGAGTCACATGTCAATGTTGGGGGCCTGTTGGCACCAATACAAAGTGGAAAGAAGGATGATTGTTGGAAAGAAAGCGTGCAGAAACTGAAGTAACAGCTGGAGGAAGAACAACACACGCACATGCAAGAAAGTGTGCATAAGGAAAGCGACAGCTAGAGGAATAAAAAAACGTGCATATGGGAGGAAGACCTAACATCGGTAGGGTTAGAGTTTTGGTAATACGATTGTAAATGGTTGAAGAGCTCGATATATATAAATATAGATATGTAGGTATCATAGAAGAGAGAAGTTCATTAACTTTTTTTGTTTTAGTTCAGATTTTGTAACATTCCATCGTAATATGTACGAATTGATGCATTATGTAATATTGTTATGGACCAATTTTGTAATATTTTGAGCTAAGAATAGAGGAAATAAGGAAGATCTGAGGATTAGATCGCAGGTTGTGGATCTTGGTGCAATCTAGTTCGCCTCACATAGATGTTACCCATTTGAGGAGAATTGTAAGAATGTGATGCTGGAGATGCAAAACTACCATAATAAAAGAGCCAAGAGCCAAATCTTTGTGGATGTAGCCTAGGAGGGGGTGAACCACAATAATACCTATGTAATATGATGAGTGCATGTATATCTTTCTTTTCTTTCAACAGTTAATTGTTATTCTTAATGAATGAGTTAAGACATTGTTATGGAATACGATTGCGCTATTTGAGAAATAAACTATTAAAGATAAATGTGCACCTGTGAGTAATAATAGATTGCAATCACAATTCATAGTATATGGCTCTAAATAATAAACCCCTATCTCATACTCAATCCTAGGTTGTAAACACCTGAGTCTTACATCCACCCATTTAAATCTATCTCGGGTGAGACTGCGCAGTGCATTGTGCACTGTGTTGCCTTCTGGTTTACTAGGAGGGTCGATAGTTTTAGAGGCTTTGTTGGAAACCTGAAAGGCATGAACCCTGGGTCAATAACTTAGACGATAAAGGAAATCAGTAATCCAACAACAAGTGATCAGGTCCTGCATTTAGCTTCCCTGGTTTAAATATGACTTCAAAGTCAAATTCTTGAAACAACAATAACCATCGACATATTCTACCCCCCAACACTGGCGTGTTGAGTAGGTACTTAAGGGTTGAATGATCTATGAATATCTTAAAATGTTTTCCACGTAGATAATGCTTGAACTTTTGAAGTGCATACACCATTTCTATACCTTATCGCTATGTAGTGTTTTAATTCTGCTCAGAGTCTGACAATTTTCTGCTTGCAAATGGTACGGGATGGTCCAAATCCCCTGCTCTTGGTTGTGCCAGAATAGCTTCCAGGGATATTGCTGATGCATCTACATGCACATGGAATGTCTTCTCCCAATCTAGAAAGACTAATATGGGTGTTGTGACCATATTCTCCTTTAGGGTGTCCAACCCTTGATGACAGTTCTCATTCCACTGGAATTTAGTATCCTTCTCGAGAAATTTCTCCATCGGCGCAGTGATCTGCGCATACCCCTTTATATATTTTCTGTGATATCCTGTATGTCCCAATGTGGCTCGTGGCTGGTGCACTGATTCTGGTGGTGGTAAATTCACAATTACTGAAATCTTTGGAGGATCCACGATCAAACCTTGTCTGCATACTATGTGACCCAATAGAATTCTGAAGGGTGCTCCAAATATACATTTCTTAATGTCCAAGGATATTTTTCATTGCCTGCATATTTCTAACATCAACCTCAACACCTCTACATGATCCTTCAACATGTTGTACACTGTCCAATCATCCAAATATGCCTCTAGAAACTGATGGATGAATTATTTGAAGGAAACAATGGCTACTCTGGAAACAATTGTCGATGCATTCTTCAGTCCTAAAGGCATGACTATGTACTGGTAGGATCCTCATTCTGTCGCAAAGTTAGTCTTGTATCGATCTTTTGGTGCTATCTTGATTTGGTGGTAGCCTGAGAATCCATTGGTGAATGAGTATGCTTCCTGACCTCCCACATTTTCTAGGACTTCATCTGTAAAGGGTGTAGGGAAGGGTTCATGTAGGCAAGCATGATTGAGATTTCTTAGATATACACAGATTCTTATGCCTCCTTGCTTATTCTCCTTAACTACCATGGGGATTATCTATTTTGATTCTTCTACTGGCTCTATGATTCCTGCTTCCAACATTTTGTCGATTTCTACTCTTACATTTTTCTTGTATATGGGGTTCAATTTGTAAGGCCTCTGTCTGATAGGTCTTGACTCCGGTTTGAGAGGGATATTCATCTCTCCAATTTCTCCTGCAATAAATTTGATTTCTGTGAAGGTCATTGGGAACAGGTCACTATACTTGTGCAATAATTGTTGGATTACTGAGAGAGGGGGTGAATCCGTAATAGCGTAATTATAATCCTTTCTTAGTGTTCCAATCTCTGCTTCCAAGTTTCCAATGATCTTGTCCTTTTCTTCTAGTTGTTCTTTGAGTGCTTCTTCAATTATTTTATCTTCTTCTATTTGAACCTTCAATCTTGTGATCATTTTTTCTAGTTCTTGAGTGTCCTTTTTCTTGTCTAGTTCTTCTTGTAGTTTCTTGTTTTTCTTCTTTTCTCTTCTGATAACTTCTATGGCACACATTAATTCTTCTCGATAGTCAACTTCTGCCTCTTCAATTTCTTCTTCGACTTCTTCATATCCTTCTTCGTCTTATTCATATTCTTCTTCAGAGTCTTCTTTGTCAGAATCTTTTACTTCCATGAATAGAACTCTTCCTATCTCACTGTCATTGATTTCATCTTCATCTGATGATGAGATGTCTTCTTTGATGCATAAGATTTTCTTGAAATCCTTCTTTGTAGTTCTTTTTCCTTTATATGTGTGTTTTCCTTTTGAGTAACCTTCATCATTTCTCTTTTTCTTATGAGGACATTTGTTAGCAAAATGACCAATACCATCACAATTAAAACAAATTAAAGGAAGCTTACCTCTATACCTACCATTGGTTCCCTTGTTTAGTCTTTTGAGGAAGTTGGCCACTTCTTCATCATCTTCCAAGACGTTGTTGCTGCTGCTATATTCTTCTTATTCCTTTTTTCTTTTTCTTTGATATTTTGGATCCTTTGAAGGCTACTTCTTTTACATATGGATTTTCCTGTTCAGTTCTCATTTCATATGTTGTGAATATTCCATGCAGTTCGTCCATGCTTATTGAGTTCAAATCCGATCTTTATTCTAGTGTTGATATCTTAGGGTTGAATATGTTGGATCATGTTGTCATTGATGCCAATGGTTTGATTATTTGGGAGATTGTTGGATCATGTGTCATAGATGAAAATGGTTTTATTGATTGATGTCAAGTAATTGATTGATTGATGATTTTCCTTGATGAGAATGATAGATGTCAAAGTGGAAATGGATCATTGATATGATGCATAGATGAATATGGATCAATGAGTTGTCATTGATACATGATGATGCATAGTCTGGTTGATGAAAATATGACTTATTATTGTCTTATCATGATTGATAAGGTGCACAAATGGATGAACTCCAAAGTGGTCCCCTTATGGTGAAATCCCTCATGGGAAGATGTTTTACGGATTGAGTTATCATAGAAGAATGGTTTGAGGACCCATGCTTGTATGTGGAATAATGAGATGAAGATCAATGAAGTTGTTGGTGAAACTATCCTATATGGATAGTGCTTGTCATGGCATTTCCGGTGGTATGTGGAATGTCACATAACTCCTCACGGTTTGAGAGTAACGACCTTATGAAGTTAGAGGACTCCCATATGAAGGCTTGAAGCCCCCAAGGTCAAGGAAGTCAAAGTGCTTGAAAAGAAGAAATCATTATTTAAATGATAAATTAAAGTGACAAAATCAAGATGGATTACTAAATAATAAAAAGAAGTGACAAAATCAAGAAGGAATATTTAAATGATAAAGTATTGGAGAACTTTCTATTTATGGAAAGTGGTTAACCCTAAAATAAGGAAAATAGGTTAAGTGACCTAGAAATAGGTTAAGTAACCTAAAAATGGGTAAAGTGACCTAGAGGATGAAAGTATAAATAAGATAGCTATGGACTCTTTCACTTCATCCTTTTTGTGGATCAATGGAGAGCTTCTTATGAATATCTTTTGGATTACTGATGAAGATCTTCTTGAGCATTATTGGTGTGGATCTCTTAAGGATGATTGAAGATATATTCTGAGGAAGAGAGTGAGAGGAGGATCTCATGGATGCATCAAATTTTCGGCAATTTCGGAGATCTTGACGGAAAAATTCTTGGAACTTCAGAAACCCTAGTTTCTGAGGTATACACGGGTTGTCTGTGCTTAGGGTGCATATACATTTAGGTATACATGGGATGTTTGAGGATAGGGAGCGTATGGTGGATAAAATGGTGAAGACTTGTGTTTGAGTTGGTGCCAAGCTCTTGGATGATTATGTAGGTTCCATATCTACATTCTATGGCCTCAGATCTATCACTAAGACTTTGGTATGATTACATTTTTGTGTTTATGAATACTATTGTTTGATGTGATGGGAATGCTTAGGGAATTCTTGGTATGACTTCTATGATGTGGTTCAGTTTGGTTGATTTGGTTAATGAAGTGATCAATTCTCTTGTGACTCAGTGGTGATACGATTGATATGGTATACTAGATGCTTATACATGTTTGAGATAACATTCATATTGATCTATTGTGGAGCATGAGCAAGCTATTGGAGATCTTGGACATGTTGTGACTGGTTGTGGGTTAGTTTGGATAGTGGAAGACAGAAGAGAAAGTGATTGCAGGTTGCATAGGATCTAAGAATGTGAAGCAAAGAAAAACCCTAGTTTCTTAGAAGAATACACATGTTGCATTATACATTGACCATGTGCACACGTGGGTTGTAGTGAGCCATGGCATGTACACACGCACGCTGCACTACTGACAGGTCACATACCCGTTGACAGATTGATATCTATTGAGGATTGTTGCCTCATCTCAGTTGGTGCTGAGGGTGTAAGCTGAGTCTTTCATTATAGAGATAGTGCTCTTGTAGAGTTGTACTCTATTCAGTTGTTGCTGATAAACCCCAGATTGTTGTCCATAATAAAAAGAAAAATTGTACATACATCTTGTGTTCTTTGTGTTCCTTGTGGTGATGACTTGTTGATGATATATTGCTGATATATGTTGCTTATATATGTTCTCATCTAATTGGTTGTAAATGACAACAATGGGTAATGAACAAATGTTGAATAAGAATATTTTGTGTAAGAGGGAAGTTTTGGGAGAAAGAGCCCCACACTCATTCACCCCCCCTCTAAGTGTGGTAGGTGTGTCCAACAATTGGTATTAGAGCAGGCCTTCACTACAAGCCTTAACAAGCTTGAAATAGATCCATAGACACACAAATGGATGATGAAGTTCCAATCCTTGATGAGGAAGACTATTCTACTTGGAGAATAGAGATGAGATTATATTTGAAGACAATGGGAGTAGCTGTTTGGAAGGCAGCCATTGGTGGATCATTTCCATTGAAGAAAAAGTCAAAGTTTGCAGCTCAAAGGAAAGGAAATAAGAATGATGCATTGGCTCTCAAGACCATTCTTAGTGGACTCTCAAGCCCTATCAAAGAGAGCATGGGACAATTCACTTCCGCCAAGGATCTATGCTAAAGCTAGAGGAGACATATCAAAGAAAGAAGGAGAAGGAAGAAATCGAAGACCACTCCATCAAGATCATTAAAGGTAAAGAATCATCAACAACACTTGAATGCATTGTTTCTAAATGTGATTTTGAAAACAATTCAAGTGAAGATAAAGAATAAAGTAATGATAGCACAAAGGAAGATCTTGAAGACATTTCAAATGAAGGCAAAAAATCATGTGATGGTGTTGGCAAGAAGGAAGATATGGAAGGTAAAGAATCTCCCAAGACTCTTGATTGCAATGATTCAAAGTGTGATGATGTTGAATTTTTCTCAAGTGAAGAAGATGATCTAGAAACAGTTTTTGTAAAGTTTGATGATAGTTATCCCATGGAAAGAACAGAAGAAAATATATTAGAACTTCAAAAGGAAATTGAAGAGGGTTTATACATGTATAGGAGTGATCATTTTTATACACACTATAACTATCTTTCGGATAACACTAAGAAGTTTCTTAGGAGGAGTCAAAGGTACATCTCCAAGTTAAAGGGAATGCTCAAAGAACAGGAAGAGAGTTCTAAATTAGAAGAAAAGGAAGAAGAGATCACAAGACTAAAGAATGGAAAAGAAGATATAAATGTAGATGATGAGATTAGAAAAAGTTTTGAAACCATTTTCCATCTCAAGACCCAAATTGAAGATGCCAAAAGAATAGAGGAACTATTGAAGATTCAAATAAATGAAAAAGAAGAGTCATGTTGTAAGCTAGAAACTGGAATTGTTGACCTTAGTAAGAAGGTAGAGAAGTCAAACAAAGTCTTGAATAGCTCAAGATTCTTGGATGAGATCTTGGAAAGTCAAAGGTCATCATGTGATACATCAAGTCTTGGATACAAATGAGAAGATACACATGTTGAATAAAGCACCTCAAAGAAGAATGAGGTAAGTCCATGAAACAAGGAAGACAATGTTGCAAAACAACCATCTACACAAGGAAAAGAAAATTTCAAAAGAACAAAGCAAGGAAGACATCAAGAAGCTATTCTTGGGACACCAAAGCAAAGGTATGAAAGTATTTTTCATGGGAATTGTTATTCATGTAATGGATATGGTCACAAATGTTTTGAGTGTAAATCTTATGAAAGGATATATAATGGAAGATTTTATAAAACCATGAGGTGTTGGAGATGTGATCAAGTAGGACACATTGTTGTTCACTATAACACCATGATATGCTATAGCTGTAGTGGATTTGGCCACAAATCCCAAGATTGTTGGAACACAAGAAGAAATTCCATGATGAGGACTTCACATAGCATGGCTAAAAGAAGGAATGAAGTAAGAAAGGGAGACATATTTGAAAAGATGGATGCTTAGAGATCAAGTTATGAGGAGAAGGGTCATCTACAGAAGTAGGTGAAGAAGACAGAGCAGCCAGAACATAATGAAAGACTAAATGGAAGCTTAAGTAAGACATATACTGAGGCATACACAGGTGACAGTGGTGACAGTCGCATACATACGTTGGTTGACCTTGCATAGGTCGTGTACACACACGCTCTGTTGTGAATCAAGCTGCGTATATATGGTAAATCCTAAGGAAAAGGGATATGCATAGGGGTTGCAGCTTGATGTGATGGTATAACTCCGTGTTGCAGGTTCTGACATTGTTTATAGCAGATTCTGACAATGTTTGCTGGAGGTTTTCATGGTTCTAATAAATCTTGGGTGCGTGGAACTAACCCATGAGTATGAATTGATGTTGATAAAATGATCATCTATTGGATTATAATCTGTTGGGGTACATGGCTAGTACATAATTGAAGTTTCATTGATATATATTAAGATGTATTATTGGAAGCATATGGTATTGTTGGATATCATGATGCATGCATTTTGCATGTGGTTGGACTACATATTAGGACATGTAGTTGGTGATTTGAGTTGATAATAATGTTGTACATCATTGGGAGTCATAGCTTGTTGATGCGTGGTTGATATACTTGCTTGGTGCAAGTGATGATGCATGATGGTACACTCATAGATGATATTTGTTTGGCATATTGGTAGATGCACAAGGTTGGCATATTGGTGGATGCACATGGTTGGCATATTGATAGAGGCATATGGTTGATGTACATGGATGTTGTGCATTGTGGAAACATTTTGGTACATGATGTACTTGGTTGATATATTATTCATGATTCCTTACTTTTATTATTGACATTCATGATGCATGGTATGGAACAAGCTTGATGCATGAACAGGTCCAAGGATCATCATATGGTAGCATATTGTTCATCTTGCAGAGAAGAAAGGGGGAGAAATACCCTTAGGGGGAGTCATTCTTCTTCCCATGATTCTAGGAGGAGATATCTATCAGATAGATACCTAGAAAAGATCTCTATATTTGAAGAAAGAGAACAAAGGCATAATTCCAGGAGGAGCGATGGTCACAGGGGGAGTATGTTTGATGTATATTAAACATTACATCAAAGTGATATCCCTTGTTCAAAAGGGGAGAGATTATTCAGAGGAAGATCAAAGGCATTCAAACAGGGGGAGCAGCCCCAAGGATAGTTCAACCAGGGGGAGAAACCCCAAGAGGAGAATGGCCCTTTGCCATTGATGTCAAAGGGGGAGAGTTAATCACATTGATGTGATTGATGTCTATTGATGGGGAGAGATTGATGTGGAGAGATAGAAACATTGACTATTAATGTAGAGCATGCCTTATCTACATGTTGACATCAATAATTGGTAATTGGTGTTGACATCAATATTGGTATTGCCATCAATGCCAAAGGGGGAGATTGTTGGATCATGTTGTCATTGATGCCAATGGTTTTATTATTTGGGAGATTGTTGGATCATGTGTCATAGATGAAAATGGTTTGATTGATTGATGTCAAGTAATTGATTGATTGATGATTGTACTTGATGAGAATGATATATGTCAAAGTGGAAATGGATCATTGATATGATGCATAGATGAATATGGATCAATGAGTTGTCATTGATACATGATGATTCATAGTTTGGTTGATGAAAATATGACTTATTATTGTCTTATCATGATTGATAAGGTGCACAAATGGATGAACTCCAAAGTGTTCCCCTTATGGTGAAATCCCTCATGGGAAGATTCTTTATGGATTGAGTTATCCTAGAAGAATGGTTGGATGACCCATGCTTGTATGTGGAATAATGAGATGAAGATCAATGAATTTGTTGGTGAAACTATCCTAGATGGATAGTTCTTGTCATGCCATTTCCGATGGTATGTGGAATGCCACATAACTCCTCACGGTTTGAGAGTAATGGCCTTATGAAGTTGGAGGACCCCCATATGAAGGCTTGAAGCCCCCATGGTCAAAGAAGTGAAAAGAAGAAATCATTATTTAAATGATAAAGTAAAGTGACAAAATCAAGATGGATTATTTAAATAATAAAAAGAAGTGACAAAATCAAGAAGGAATATTTAAATGATAAAGTATTGGAGAACTTTCTATTTATGGAAAGTGGTTAACCCTAAAATAAGGAAAATAGGTTAAGTGACCTAGAAATGGGTTAAGTAACCTAAAAATGGGTAAAGTGACCTAGAGGATGAAAGTATAAATAAGATAGCTATGGACTCTTTCACTTCATCCTTTTGTGGATCAATGGAGAGCTTCTTGTGAATATCTTTTGGAGTATTGATGGAGAGCTTCTTGAGCATTATTGGTGTGGATCTCTTGAGCATGATTGAAGATATATTCTAAGGAAGAGAGCGAGAGGAGGATCTCATGGATGCATCAAAGTTTTGGAAATGTCAGATATCTTGACGACAAAATTCTCGGAACTTCAGAAACCCTAGTTTTTGAGGTATACGTGGGTTGTCTGAAGATAGGGAGCATATGGTGGATAAAATGGTGAAGACTTGTGTTTGAGCTCATGCTAAGCTCTTGGATGATTAGGAAGGTTCCAGATATGCATTCTATGGCCTCATATCTATCACTAAGACACTGGTATGATTACATTATTGTCTTTATGAATACTATTGTTTGATGTGATGGGAATGCTTAGGGCATTCTTGGTATGGATTCTATGATGTGGTTCAGTTTGGTTGATTGGGTTAATGGAGTGATCAATTCTCTTGTGAATAAGTGGTGATATGATTTCTATGGTATACTATATTCTTATACATGTTTGAGATATCATTCATATTGATCTATTGTGGAGCATGAGCAAGCTATTGGAGAGCTTGGAGATGTTGTGACTGGCTGTGGGTCAGTTTGGATAGTGGAAGACAGAAGAGAAAGTGATTGCAGGTTGCAAAGGATTTAAGCATGTGAAGCAAAGCAAAACCCTAGTTGCCCCGAAGCATACGCATGTTGCATTATACACTGGTCGTGTGCACATGCAGGCTGTAGTGAGCAAGGGCGTGTACACACGCGGGCTGCACTACTGACAGGTCATGTACCTATTGACAGATTGATATCTGTTGAGGATTGTTTCCTTATCTCATTTGGTCCTGAGGGTGTAAGATGAGTCTTGCATTATAGAGCTGGTTCTCTTGTAGAGTTGTACTCTATTCAATTGTTGCTGATAAACCCCAGATTATTGTCCATTATAAAAAGAAAAATTGTACATACATCTTGTGTTCTTTGTGTTCCTTGTGGTGATGACTTGTTGATGATATATTGCTTATATATGTTGCTTATATATGTTCTCATCTAATTGGTTGTAAATTACAGCAATGGGTAATGAACAAATGTTGAATAAGAAGATTTTGTGTAAGAGGGAAGTTTTGGGAAAAAGAGCCCCACACTCATTCACCCCTCCTTTGAGTGTGGTAGGTGTGTCCAACAAAATATCATAGGAAGAGATCTTAGTACCTTTTGAACAATTACACATTCTTCGATTTCTTCTCCCAATCCTATGATTGCATTCATTATTCGTCAACTCTTAAAAAGTAGGCTGCAATATTCTCATCTTCCTTCATTTTAGTTGTTCAAATTGACCTCTGTAAGTTTGAAGTTTTCCTGCTTTGAATTTTGTATCTCCTTCATAAATATTTCGAAGCTTGTCCCAAATCTCTTTGGTGGATTTACAATATGCAACTTTGGTGAATATTGTTTCACTAAGACCATTCAAAAGTGAATTTGTAGATTTGGAATCAATCTAACCAAGTTTCACTACGTTGTCATTTGTTGGTGGAACTGCTGGTACTATCTATCCATCTACAATTGATTGCCAAATTTCAAACCCCTGTGCTTGTATATATGTCTTCATCCTTATGCTCCAAAAAGTATACTTTTGTCCATCAAAGTGTGGTATTCCATTTTTATATGATTTGGTACTCTCTGTGATCTACCTTTCAGTGGTTAAACTGATTTATGAAGGAACCTGTTCTGATACCAATTTTTGGATTACTGAGAGGGGGGTGAATCAATAATAGAGCAATTTAATCCTTTTTAATATTGTTCCCAATTCAGATTGTGCCTTCTCCAATGATTTTGGATGAATTATCATTTCCAAAGGAGACTGATCCATTTCTTTCCTTTGGCAATGTAATAAATTTGTTTCTATCACATGTCATGTGTTTTGAACACCCACTGTCAACATACCAACCGTGTTTCTTTTGCTCATCTTGTAGAGCGACTGTGCATTCTTCATTGCTATATTGATAGAGGGGGAGAAATTTATCAGATGCAGAGGACAGAGGTAGACGACAGAGGCATGGTTCTAGGGGGATCATGAGTGATATGATTTCAATATTGCATAAGAGTGTTTCCATCAATGCCAAAGGGGGAGAATGTTGATTAAGGTTGGTTGTCATTGATGTCAACCTTTGAAGAAAGCCTCATAGCACAAAGGTTGGGTAATGGACCTAAGATTTTTTGATGTAAATATGAATCATTATTTTCTTGTCATGTTTGATAATAAGTAGAAATGGATGAGCTCCAAAGTGATCCCCTTATGGTGAAATCCCTCACGGGAAGACGCTTTGCGGATTGAGTTATCCTAGAAGTATGGTTAGAGAACCCATGATTATTTGTGGAATAATGAGATGAAAACCAATGAATTTTTCAGTGAAACTATCCTATATGGATATTTATTCTCATTCCATTTCTGGTGGTATGTGGAACGTCACATAACTCCTCGCGGTTAGAGAGTTATGTCCATGAGAAGTTGGAGAACCCAGGTTTGTGTAATGGACCCAAGTTTGTTTGATAGATAACAATATGAGTTTTGATATATTTATAGGTAATACTATTCTAAATGGATAGTACATGTCATTCCATTTCTGGTGGTATTTGGAATGTCACATACCTCCTCATGGTTTGAGAGTTATGGCCTTATGAGGTTGGAGGACCCTCATATGTCATCTAGAAGCCCCAAAAGGTCAAAGTAGTCAAAGTGGTTTAAGAGATTTTAAAAGGTAAATAATAAAGTGAAGTGATGAGTGTATTATAATTCAAAGTAAATACAAAATAAATTAATTCAATAATAAATTTAATGGAGAAATTAGAAGTGGGTTAACCCTAAAATAAGGAAAGTGGGCAAAGTGACCTAGAAGATGTTTTTAAGGAAGCTACTTGGAGAGTATAAATAAGAGGTAGGGCTCTCTCATTTAAGACAAAATTGAGAATATTGAATACCTATAGGTGTCTGAGGTAACCAAAGGATATATAAACCGAATTTATGAGGAAAGTGAAGAAAAGAAGGTCGGATTTCAAGGAAGGATAAATTCTTTTGATGATATTTCTAAGGTATGTTTTTTTCAGCTCATCTCACCATTTTTGCAATAACGTTTTTTCTAGAATGATTCATACCATGAAATTTCTATGCAATTGAGGAAACATATCCAATAATCTGTGTTAAAAAATTTAGCTTGTGGGTCATTCTAGTTTTGGAGTTAAACTCCGTGGAAAATAGGGTTTGTGGCTAGTCCCGAAACTAGTCAAAAACATGTGTTTCGGGTAAAAACGTCATAAATTAGTCATAAAAGATCCAACATCAATGAGACAAAATGTGTTGGTTATATTACAGTCTTTAGTATGATTTGTAACAATTTCATATCGATTCAACAAATATTTTTTGCAAGGCACACTCTTCAAGGTCGCTCTCTAGAATAATCCAGAATTCAGCAAGGTATGCCATTTTTTCTATAACTCCTTTTCTGAGAGGTTCCAAATAGTGAAACCTGGAGGAATTGCATAAAACAAATTGAAGAAAATTGTGTATTAGTTTCATATCTTGATTCATTATAGGTACAAAGTTATGAGTATTTCAATTTAGGGTTGTTGACTAATCCAAAACTAGTCATGTGAGACTAAAGAAAAGTTTGATGAAAATGATAGTCTCTTGTTGTTTAAAGTTAAGGAAGGATTTCAGGTATGTGATCATATACACCAGGTCTATTATAGAGTTACAAATCATATTTGTATGATGAAATTGATGATGGATTTTGGTTGAGGTACAAGTTGGGTACATGGTTGAGACAAGTAGTTGATCAGTTGGCACATAAATGAAGTGTATAGTTAATGATGTTGGTACACATTGATGAGTCATAGTTGATGATTAGTTGACACATTATTTGTATAGGTTGGTGCATGGTTGATGCACTTGTTTATGGTACAGGTTGATTACAGGTTGGTGCATGGTTGATGAACTTGTTTATGGTACAGGTTGATTACAGGTTGAGGTACATGTTGATGCATGGTTGATGCATGGTTCATGTTATTGGTATAGGTTGTTTGGTACAGGTTGGTTGGTAAAGGTTTACAATGGTATATCTCACAGTGATAGTGTGACAGTGGTTCCATCATTCTACTTCTACTTCAGGGCGGTTGGACGGGGTAAGGACAGGTGGTTGTAGCCACCTTTCGATTGTAGTTAGAGAACATAGGGGGTTGTAGCCTCCTTCTGGTTGTAGCCAGAGAATTGGGGAGTTTGAGTTTCCCTCAGGTTGTAGCCTGATATACTAGGGGGTTGGATCCTCCTTCCATTTGTAGCTGGAAAACAAAGGAAGTTGGTGCTTCCAATGAATGTAATTCTTCAAGACATATAAGATAAAACATTCTATGGTTTTCTCCCAATTTGGGTTTCCATGTAAAACATTGGTGTACTATGTATGTGTATGATTTTTCATTTTTTCATTGATTATTTACTCTGCATTTATTGGATGATAATGATACATTGATATAACACTTGGATTATATGGTTAAAAAGGATTAAATTTCTATATTACTAATTCACCCCCCCTCTCAGTAATCCTTTGTGATGCAAAGATACCTTTGCCATTAATGATAAAGGGGGAGAGATTTATTATATGTAGAGGACAAAGGCAGAGGACATAGGCATGGTTCCAGGGGGAGCATGAGTGATATGATTTCAGTATTGCATCATAGTGTTTCCATCAATGCCAAAGGGGGAGATTGTTGATTAAGGTTGGTTGTCATTTTTTGAGGTTCTTGTCTCTAGCTGTTGTTATTCTGTTGAGTTTCTTTAGGAGGGACCGTCATTCTACAATTTTTGGCCACATGTCCAAAATTGTTACATTTGTAACATTCCACTCCAGTGCTCAAAGATTCAAACCTGTTGTAACTTCTTCTTTGTGTTTCACTAGGTCTTCTTGAGTAACCCCTTTGTGTATGACTCTCAAAGTTGTTATTGTTCATGTTGTTAGCTCTACAATTTCCAACTTTATGTCCAAAATTATTACATGCATAACATAAACCAAAAAATTTAGTTTGATACCTGGGATTTGAAAATATTATGAAAGAAGGTTCTCTTATGGATCCTTCTTTTTCTTATGGCCATGAGAAGTTGGAGAACCCAGGTTTGGGTAATGGACCCAAGTTTTTTTGATGGATAACAGTATGAGTTTTGATATATTTTTAGGTAATACTATTCTATATGGATAGTAAATGTCATTCCATTTCTGGTGGTATGTGGAACGTCACATAACTCCTCACGGTTTGAGAGTTATGGCCTTACGAAGTTGGAGGACCCTCATATGTCATCTAGAATAGCTCAAAAGTTATGGATGACATTATCAGTAGTCAAAAATCTCATCTTGACAAGTCTGGACTTTGATACAATCAAACAAAAAAGGGATCAAGCTCCAAAAGAACAGAGCAAGAAACAAATCCAAAAAGCTATGCAAAAAAAATCAAATGGGATAGGAAGATGTATAAGGAATATTACAGGGACACTCCACCGAGAAGATTCAGATTTTAGAATCAACAACAGACAAATAAGCCTCAAGAAAAAGAAGGATTCATAAGAGCACCTTCTTTCAAAATATCTTCAACTCCCAAGTATCAAACTATATTTTTTGTTTTATGTTATGCAAGTAATAATTTTGGACATGAAGCTGTGAATTGCAGAGCTAACAACATGAAAAATAACAACTTTGAGAGTCATACACTAAGGGGTTACTCAAGAAGACCTAGTGAAACACAAAGAAGAAGTTACAACAGGTTTGAATCTTTTAGCATTGAAGTGGAATGTTACAATTGTAAAAATTTTGGAAACGTGGAGAAAAATTGCAGAATGACAGTCCCTCCTAAAGAACCTCAATAGAATAACAACAGTCACATACAAGAACCTCAGAAAATGACAACCAACCTTAATCAATAATATCCCCCTTTGGCATTGATGGAAACACTTTGATGCAATACTAAAATCATATCACTCATGCTCCCCCTGGAACCATGCCTCTGTCCTTCACCTCTATCCTCTGCATATGATAAATCTCTCCCCCTTTGTCATCAATAACAAAGGTATCTTTCCATCCGGGGTTGCTCCCACTGAATGAATTGTCCTCTTATGGTGCTTCCTAGTGTAAATCTAAGACATATAATATACGCATTAAAAAATAATTCATTTTTGAGTAGAAATAACTCCAAGTCTCTGGAGAATATATTCAAAGGATTTCCGTGGAAGTGGTTTTGTGAAGATGTCTGCCACTTGTTATTTTGTGCCCACATACTCAACTTTGATGTTCTTTTCTGCAACCTACTCCCGTAGAAAGTGATACTTTATTGGAATGTGCTTCGTCTTGGACTGCATCACTAGGTTCTTCGAGATACTGATGGCGCTTTTATTATCACAATAGATTGGAATGGGCTCATCATACTCAACCTGTATATTTGTCAAAGTTTGTTTCATCCAATGAAATTGTGTACAACATGATGTTGCTGCAATATACTCTACCTTGGATGTAGATAAAGATATTGATGATTGTTTCTTTCTTATAAATGATACTAAACACTCACCCAAGTATAACGCTTCTCCATTGGTGCTTCATCGGTGTTATAACCCTAATTTGCACCAAACATGCTTACCTAGCATCAGGCCATCTCAGATTCCTTCTTTGCCAAAACACTGTTGAACAAATCTTCTTAAAAACACCTTTTATAAAGGCCCACACACCCTACTCCATTACTGCACGTGTGTACATGATAGCTGACCCAAAACAACCCATGTGTACCTACAAGAGCACGAAAAAAGGAAAGTTGTTGATGGAACACATAGATTTGGGTGAGTTAACTAAACCTTTCGGCCACGAATGGATGAGGGTTCGACCAAATACCTAGCTTCTTCTAGCCTATAAAATAAGGGTTAGGGGTCCCATTTGGAAGAGGAGAATCATATTAAAGAAACTATACCTGATTGCGCATTCCTTTTGTCCCAACCCTTTAGCCATCCTTGTGCAAAGAGAAATATAGAGAAAAGAAGTTGGAGGACAGTTGAAGAGGAGCCCAGGACCAGGTTCATGGAGTAGTGGTCGACTTCATCATTGTAAGTTTATTTGTTGAACTTAATAATAAAGAAGTACTTTTCTCGTCCCACCATATGAGGTTTCATGGTTTATTTCATACATATTGATTGAATATCTAACCCATTAATCTGTAGATCAAACACATGTGGAGTTCTTTGTTTGTCTTGTGTGAATGCAGGTTAGCCTTGGGAGGAGAGCTGCAGTCAAAGAGCGATCAAGCGTGAAGAAGGATCGATAGAAAACGCCTGAAATAAGGTATGTTCACTTGATCTTCTTAACTATGTATAATGGGGATTAGGTCCGGGACGACGATAGAAAGTAGGAATCTTTAGGTCTTTTCTGCATGCATAATAAAACCCTAAGTGCTAGTCTGTAGAGGGATTTCCCACTCACAACAGAATTGGCGATCATACTGGGGATATCTAGGGTTTCTAGGAATATTTTTTTGGGTATTTTTAAGAACTGGTTTCATTTCCTGTTTTTAAAGTTTTTGCAAAATTCTGAGCTAACAGAGATTGTGGTCTTCCATACCAGTTATCTCTATTTCTTTGCTTGACTGTTTTTTTTTTTTTTTTCCGAGACCCACAGAGGTA
This sequence comes from Picea engelmannii, assembly GCA_009831015.1. NCBI lineage: Eukaryota > Viridiplantae > Streptophyta > Pinopsida > Pinales > Pinaceae > Picea > Picea engelmannii. The sequence continues at coordinate 180,737 of ML801509.1, read as the reverse complement.
CACACAGCCTGTATAAGGTCTGTACACGTGTACCTGCGCCCTGCATTATCATAGCCCGCATGTACATGCTAGCTGAGGAAGCGTCAATCGCGTGTATGACTCCATAAAATTTCTTTCAGAGAGGTAGTCATCCTCTTCCCTGTCAAAATTAGTCCTTCTCAGGGGTTTTCTGGAACTCTTTATAGTCTTTGTTGTTTGTAGTCTATAGCTTAGGTTTCACCTCAGATTGGTTTGTTCTATAAAGTTTTCCTTGAATTGTTTTCTTTTTTCTGTTAAAGTAAGCGTCTGAGTCTTCAAGAGATTCTGGTTCTCAGTACCAGTAGTCTCTGCCTGGGCTGGCTTGCTTGGATTTTCATTTGTCTCAGAGTTTCAGAGATACGTGCGGCCTGTATAAGGCCAGAACACATGTACACACGCTCTGAATTTACACAACTCACGTGCACATGCTTGCTGTTGAACTGTCAACAATGTGCTTGTAGAGAGAATTTTGGTTGAAGGTGAGGCAGTTATACCTCTCAGGTTTTTGGTTCTCTATCATAGTGGTCAGTAACTTAGGTTTGATCACAACAATAGGTTTCTTTTTTCATTTAGAAGTTTTCCTCAAAAAAAAAAATTATAGGGTTTTTAGACAAGTGTGAGAGTCCAATTTTAATTTTCTTGTGTGTGATTTTTAACGTGACTCTTTATGATCTGTGCTTAGGCCAGAAGTTTTCTTGGTTTTGACTTGTTGATATTTTTCCTTTTTGCTTTGTGAGCATTCAAAAAAAAAAAAAAATATCTTTTATTTCTTTGTTTGTTTAAAAAGTGTTGTTTTGCATTAGTAACTAGGGAAAACTCTTTTCTTTCATAAGTTCTTGATGTTTTACTTAGATCATAAGTAGCTCGTAGTCGAGTGAAATCCTGCTTTGAGTTTGCTGTTTAAATATCTTAGAAAATTTTTAAGTTTGAAAATTCGTTTAAGATTTGAGTTAAGTGAAGGTATTTTGTTTCTAGCTTTCTGTTTATTTTTGCTTTCGTCTTTCAAACATCACTAGTTTCACTTTCATAAACTTTGACTTAAGACAAGCCACAAAAATTAATGCTAAATTAAAAATTACTAGACTTTATGTTTGTAGGGTCCATCAACTAGATTAGGCTAGAGCCTTGATTTAGGTTGGAGAGGAAACTCTTCAAGGATGTAAAAAAAACATAAGATTCTGTGATAAGGAGTGTCAAAGTCTAGTATCGTGAAAGTTATCCGGGACCCCCCTCTAACATAGGGGCTAAACACAAGGTCGCGTGCGGAAAGGTAGCGGAGATAACTCCTCCAAAGCTGGACCAATCGTAGTGGAGAACACATATAGAGGGCTTGTCTTGGGATTCCATCAATTGCATTTTCCATGGAGCTTTGTGGGTCTCAAATCTGTTCAAGGTCCTCATTTGTATTCTGTACCACTTTCCTTCGATACCTTTGAAAGCTTTCAGGCTCAATACCCTGCTCATTGTGGTCTACCCGACTTTCGACTGTACCCGCCTGGTGACTGTCTGCGCGCTGGCAACCTAGTTGCCTATCATTTTTAGAGACATACATAGGTGACTAAGGGGGTATACCACGGTACCTGGGACAGACATCGGGCCACGCTTTTCAGAGTATACTCGGAGGGTGCTTCCGTGTTCGAGTTGCACTTGCACTAGTAAGTTGCTCTAGTGTTGGTTGTTGTAACTGTTCTTCCAACTAGTTGGTTGTTTGCTTGATTTGCCTTTAGGAACTTTTAGTGTGTGCTCTATGCTCCCTAGTTTTCCATAGTGAGTTAGTTAGTTGTGGATTTGGGTCTCTGAAATAGGGTGGTAGACTGCCCACTCTGCCAGTCGTGAGGACTTTTTGGTCTTCCGCTTAGAAACGTGGAGCCGCCTCTTTATAGGCATTGTTTTGATACCACTGGTTTGACAGAGTCAGTGTACGGACTTGAACGATCTCGCAAGGGGAGAAACTGTGCATAGGATATTCATGGATAATTTTCTCGACCATACCAACCAAGGAACCCCTTCGCAAGGGGATTCTTGTGCTTTTCCTTTCTTCAGAAACGTTGGTGTCCCTTTGATGGCCACTTTGTACATTCCTGGGTTGAATGTGGGACTACCGGTTTGGTTGGGTACCATTCCAAATGTCTTGAATTCTCTTGACACTTCTTAATTAAGAACCTTAAGTCATGGGAACTCTGTTGATGTTTCTTCATCATCAAAGTCTTCTCCTCCTCCTTCTCCCGCCTATGGTGAAAGTACAGTTACTAGTAACTGAAAGTCAAAACGAAATAGAAAGAGGAAGAATAGGAAGAAGAAATCACCAAACTCTGCGAGTCATGTTGGAGATAGGTTGACAACCTCTACAAGTCACATTGAATACTAGCACCCAGCCTTTGCAAGTTATGCTGGGGGCACACAACTTCTTAGTGTTATTCGAAAGATAGTTATAGTGTGTATAAAAATGATCACTTATATATCTATATAAACCCTCTTCAACTTTTTTTTGAAGTTCTAATAGATCTTCTTCTATTCTTTCCATGGGATAATTTTCATCAAAATTTACACAAACTATTTCTATATCATCTTCTTCACTTGAGAAAAATTCAATATCATCAAATTTTGAATCATTGCAATCAAGAGTCTTTGGAAGTTCTTTACCTTTATTTGAAGTATCTTCAAGATCTTCCTTTTTGTCAACATTATCACTTGATTCTTTGTCTTCATTTGAAATTTTTTCAAGATCACATTTAGAAATAATACAATCAAGGTTTTTTGGAGATTCTTTACCTTTGATAATCTTGATGGAGTGGTCTTCAATATCTTCCTTCTCCTTCTTTCTTTGATATGTCTCCTCTAGCTTTAGCCATAGATCCTTGGCGGAAGTGCATTGTTCCATGCTTTCTTTGATAGGGTTTGAGAGTCCACTAAGAATGGTATTAAGAGCCAATGTATCATTCTTCTTTCCTTCCTTTTGAGCTGCAAACTTTGAATTGTTCTCCAACGTAACTGATCCACCAATGGTTGCCTTCCAAATAGTTGCTCCCATTATCTTCAAATACACTCTCATCTCTATTATCCAAGTAGAATATTTTTCCTCATCAAGGATTAGTATTTCATCATCCATTTGTGTGTCTATGGATCTCCTTCAAGCTTGTTAAGGCTTGTAGTGAAGGCCCTCTTTGATACCAATTGTTGGACACACCTACCACACTTAGAGGGGGGGTTGAATGAGTGTGGGGATATTTTTCCCAAAACTTCCCTCTTACACAAAACTCATTAGTTAACATTCAACATTTACTCATTACTCATTGCTATCATTAATAATTATTTATATGTGAATACATATCAACAACATATATCAACAATATATCATCAACAAAACATCTCCATAAAGAACACAAGGAACACAAGATGTATGTACAATTTTTCTTTTTATTGTGGACTTCAATCCGAGGGTTTTTCAGAAACAATTGAATAGAGTAAAAATCTACAAGAGAACCAGATCTATATGCAAGACTCAGCTTACATCCTCAGTACCAACTGAGATGAGACAACAATACTCAACAGATATCAATCTGTACCATAAACAAGTGCATCAACCATGCACCAACCTGTGCCAAACAACATGTAATCAACCTATACCATACACAAGTGCATCCAACCATGTACCGAGTATATACCAATCATGTGTAAACTAATAATCAATAATTAATCATCAATGTGTACCAACATCATCAACTATACACCTCATGTATGTGCCAACTCATCAATTGCTTGTCTCAACCATGACTAGTTTTGGATTAGTCAACAACCCTAACTTCAAATAATCATAACTTTGTACCTATATTGAATACATATCTGAAACCAATACAAAATGTTCTTCAATGTGTTTTATGCAATTCCCCCAGGTGTCACTACTTGGAACCTCTCATAAAAGGAGTTATAGAAAAAATGGCATACCTTGCTGAATTTTGGATTATTCTAGAGAGCGGCCTTGTAGAACGTGCCCCACCCAGAATATTTGTTGAATATATATGAAACTGTTACATAGAATACTAAAGACTATAATATAACCAACACAATTAATCTCACTGAATTTTGATATTTTATTAAGAAGTTATGACGTTTTTACCTGAAACACCTGTTTTAGACTAGTTTCAGGACTAGCCACAAACCCTATTTTACAGGGAGTGTATCTCCAAACATAAAACGACCCACAAGATGAATTTTTTACCATATATACTTGGATATGTTTCCTCAATGGAATATCAATATCACAGTCTAAATATTTATAGAAAAAAAGTTATTACGAAAATGGTGAGATGACCTATAAATAACATACCTTAGAAAACATCATGAAAATCATTTATCCTCCCTTGAATTCCAACCCTCTTTTCTTCACCTTCCCTCTGAAATTAGGCTTAGATATCCTTTGGTTACCTCAGTCACCTATATATCTTCAATATGCTCAAGTGTTCCACACCAAAAATACTCCAAAAGATATTCTCAAGTGTTCCACCAATACTCCAAAAGATATTCTCACAAGAAGCTCAACATTGATCCACAAAAAGGATGATCTACAAGAAACCATTGTTATCTTATTTATACTTTCATCCTCTAGGTCACTTAACCCATTTTTAGGTCACTTAACCTATTTTCCTCATTTTAGGTTTAACTACTTTCCATAAATAAAAATTTCTCCAATACTTTATCATTTAAATATTCCTTCTTGATTTTGTCACCTTACTTTATCATTTCTTGATTTTGTCACTTCTCTTTATTATTTAAATAATCCACCGTGAATTTTTCACTTTACTTTATCATTTAAATACTATTAACCCATTTCTAGGTCACTTAACCTATTTTCCTTATTTTAGGGTTAACCACTTTCCATAAATAGAAAGTTCTCCAATACTTTATCATTTAAATATTCCTTCTAGATTTTGTCACCTTAATTTATCATTTCTTGATTTTGTCACTTCTCTTTATTATTTAAATAATACACCTTGACTTTGTCACTTTAATTTATCATTTAAATAATGATTTCTTCTTTTAGGTCACTTTGACTTCTTTGACCTTGGGGGCTTCAAGCCTTCATGTGGGGGTCCTTCATCTTCGTAAGGTCATAACTCTCAAACCATGAGGAGTTATGTGACATTCCACATACCACCGGAAATGTCTTGACAAGCACTATCCATATAGGATAGTTTCACCAATAATTTCCTTGATCTTAATCTCATTATTCCACATACAAGAATGGGTCCTCCAACCATTCTTATAGGATAACTCAATCCACAAAGCATCTTCCCATGAGGGATTTCACCATAAGGGGACCAATTTAGAGTTCATCCATTTGTGCACCTTATCAATAATGATAAGACAATAATGAGAACATGGGTCCTCCAACCATTCTTCTAGGATAATTCAATCCACAAAGCGTCTTCCCGTGAGGGCTTTCACCATAAGGGGACCACTTTGGAGTTCATCCATTTGTGCACCTTATCAATCATGATAAGACAATAATGAGTCATCTAT
>ML801509.1:155301-175149 GCA_009831015.1 Picea engelmannii | reverse complement strand
CAAAGCGTCTTCCCGTGAGGGCTTTCACCATAAGGGGACCACTTTGGAGTTCATCCATTTGTGCACCTTATCAATCATGATAAGACAATAATGAGTCATCTATACATTTTTCCGACAATGCATCATATACCAATGAAACCACATCGATCCATCTTCATCATGTATCAATGACAACTCATTGATCCATCTTCATCTATGCATTGTCATAAAGGACACTACATATTTGATTATATCAATCATCAATCAATCAATCCTTTGGCATAAATCAATCACTTGACATCAATCAATGACATAAATCAATCAAACCATTGGCATCAATGATAACACGATCCAACATCTTGCATGTTGGACTTACACGCTTTCCTCATTTGCATGTGCGTTTTCCTTTCGTCCACTTCTTTTCCTGCCAGCTGTCTTTCTTTCCCATCTTCTTGCATGCATGCCTCACAATCCTCCCTGCCAACTATATTTAATCGACGCTGTGGATTTTCCCCAAAATGGGCCTATGACCAACAATAATATCAGAAGGTTATAAGTAAGAGTTGTATTTAAGCATTATGGAGCATCAATAAAGCGATCTTTGGCTTTGAAGCAGACCCAGAGATGTAGCCCAAGATGTGTGAACTCCATTATCAAATCATGTAAAGTTCCTTGATCTTTGTTGTTAATATTTCTATCCATGTCAACATTTTTATTTCTGCAAGTTATTTATCAGTTAATGAAATTTGGATAAGTAAGCATGTGCACATGATATTTGCAAATAGTCAAAGACGGTCAAAATACCCAAATCTGGTCGGATATTAATGTATGATTAAGAACTAATTTGAAATCTAATTATTCTCATCAACCATTGATTTCATCACAAATATATAATCAAATTATAAAAGAGACACCACGACTTCAAAGGTGATTGGGCCACAGAAATTGAGCCAAACGAAATGTGGAGAACTTCAACAAATCATAGACCTATTAGTTGAATATTTTCAACATGCTAAAGGGAATATAATCTGTCAATGAAAATCTACATAATGAGGTCATGAACAGAAGGAAGTTTTTGAGCACCAGATCACAATCACTATTTTTCAGTCATAAGATTGTCCCAACAATGTTCAATGTGATCTTCGGGTTTGTTGAAGAGTCATCAGCTCAATCCAAAGGGGAAAAAAGGATTATGTGGAAAGAAACAAATTTAGTTAAACGAAGAGCCCAATATCGCTGGATCTATTTTCCAAAAATAAAAGGTGGTTATACAAGTTGTAGTGTTGATATGACCACAATATTGTGGATGCCACCAAAGATGCTAGAAGCTTGAGCTTGTAGAAGCTTCACTAGGTCGTAATACCAAACAAGATTGCATGAGTTGGTGGTGAAGAAAGCCACATGTCTGTTGAAAATATGCCACCAAATCATTGTTATAGAAAAAAACATGTTATGATTGTGATGATATGCTTGATCTCTAAAGAACAAATCTACCCATGGAATGAGAGATTCAATTATTAAATGATGAAATCAGCCCTCATAAATGTTAGTCAGCGGAAGAAAAACATATCATAAAACCAGAGAATCAACGAGCAAGATTAAACATGCATAAAAACCAAGAACAACAATCACACAATTGACATAGTGATTTATGTGGAAACCCAATGAGGGAAAAAACCACGTCAATGATAATCTGTATTTTTTTATTCAAGGGAAAATTATAATAGCAAACCCAAGCATACAACCATCCTCTCCTCTCATACACACAACACCTCAATATTGTGTCTTTCTCTCACACACTCACTACACATTTCACTCACACCTCTATGGGTATGCTTGTATATATAACATCTATCACTCAATTACATAGACTAGTGATTAATAGATCACATCGTTACAAAAACATTTCATAAATAGATTGCATGCATGCACATTAACATAGCTACATGCATGTGTATGTGACAGCATGAGGAAATTCGTTGGCATGTTTCCAACAATATCCACCTTGACAAAAATTTACATAATATACCATGCCCTTAATTAATTCATCACCTTTTTTTCAATCCAAGAGAAGCCAAACACCATCACAGCTCCACAACTTCTCTGACAATATCATTACGTGAACATGCCTGCACGATTCACTCTAGCATGGACCATTTTGTCTCCATCAGTAACCTGTCTAATAGACTGATGCACTTGTCCAAATCTCATGAAGCATAACCACAGACCAAATCACTGCAACCACTGGTGATACTTGTGCTTCTATGTTTGAAGCACCCATTTCCATGATCTTCACCTGGTTTCACCATGTGTCTACTGAAAACACCAACTGCATGTGAAATGTTGACCATTTATCCATCGCAATCATCAAACTTCCTACTAGCATATAATACTTGAGACATATAACCCTTTTCTAATTCATCAATTAGGACATTAACCTAAAGATAACTTACAATGGAAAGCCAAATGGATTTTAGCGGTTTCACATTATTCATATTGAATTTCTTGAGTATCTTCACCACATACTTTTGTTATGATAACCAAGCTTACCATATTTCTTTTCTATGTGTATTTTCATGCCCAAGATTTATTTTGTTTCTCCTAGATCCTTCATAACAAACATCCTAACCAACTGAGCCAACCTGTTGACCGCAACCATGTTTGTGCTTGCAACAAGCATAACATATAACACCAAGATAATAAATATACCATAAACAAAATGGTTATACTCACTTCCTATAAAATTTGGCTCACCTTTGAGGAATCAAACATCTTGTACCATTTTCCAAAAAGCTCCAAAAAGCTCCATGTAAAATAGTTTTAACATCTAGTTGTACTATCACAACTAGTGCTAACACAACATGAATAGAAACAAGCTTTTAACAATCAGTGAGAAACTTTCATGGAAATAAATACCTTTCTGCTACCATCCATGCTTTGAACCTTTCATATTTTACTATGTTTGATTTTATAAAAGGAGATTCATCAAACACTGTACCTTTGTCCATGATGATTCTGTGGGTAGTAGGATCCCACAGTTTTCACCCCTTAACATCATCACCATATCAAAGATCTACCTGTTTGATCTGGGTCCTACTTAGAAAGCTGATAAAAAACCATAAGCATCACAACCGAATAATTTCACATTTGAGTAATTACCATATGACATGTTCATACCTCTTCTTGAATCTTCCTGTCTTTTGCAGTCGATGGTGATCGAGTTACCAGATAGAACAATCGATTCTATCCACAACTATTATTGCAACTTGGCATTACTGAACATGCATATTCGATACAAACTTCCTTACAATACTTTCCAAGTTCCATGGATATGAAATTACCTTCATCATATATTCTCAAACACTTGATTGACCTGCCAACACATTAACCTTTCTACATACCCACCTTTCTAAACTGGACACACTGCTCCACCTCAAACTTTGCATTCAAACAACTTTGACCAAATCCGGCCAAACCGACCAAGTAATCCTTCACCACTTACCTTCAGGCCCATTTACAATGGAGTTCACCAAGCCTTTTATAGGATTCATTACATGCAATCCATGGACACAATACCACGGGATACCCAAAACACATGGACCTAAAAAACCACCTACTTTGACCTAAAAACAGATTTAACTCATTAAATCTTTCACCGAGTCAAGATTAAACCAACATAAATGCCCCCCCACATATTAAATCTACCTAAATCTATGTCTAGAATTTTCATAGGTGACCTGATAAACCAGGGGTACGCATGCCTATCTAGGTCTTACAGACATATGCCCATTTACATGCAATAAATAATTTCTACAACTCCAAAGTAAATGCATTTTGTTTTTTTAATTATTTCACGGTGACTCAACCATCACCTCCCTGCACCTTCTATGTGAACATTGGTGGAGAGACACAATAGACAAAAAAAATCATCTACCATATTGTTGGGCTCTAAATATGTCCTAAAAACAACCTTAGTTTAACATTAATTTATCAACCCGAGGATCCATCTTTTCTTTCAAGAATATCGGCAAAGTATATGCAGATAGTTGTAGAGGTTAAAATCATGTAGCTAAAGAAAATATGAGTTTATCAATAATCAAGTTCCTCACTCATTCATTAAAAACTCTGAAACTAAGAACTCACCTCACAGAATTGTAATCTGATTACTACACACTATGAATCAAAGACAATAATTAATTTGTTTAATTCATCTAACTAAGAAACAATAATTTAATCAGTGAAAACACTTAATGAATCAATCTATTTCATCTGACTATGAAAACAATAATTCAATATATGAAAACACTTAATGAATCAATCTATCAATGACTATTTAACCTGATAGAAAAGAAACAACGAATTACTATAAAATTAAGAAAGAACAACAAATGCAAATTTAAGCGAAAGGAACAACAATTGTCAATTTAAGCGAAAGTAACAACAAATGTAAATTTAATAAAGGAACAATGTATGTGAAAATGAGAGGAACTTTCAAACAAATAAACTAACATAAATGGGAAATGGAACATCAATCGATAACCTAATGAAACATCTATCCTCTTTAAAATAGCATAACCAATTTATAAAAACATCAACACACTCACGCATTTATCTTAACTCTTACAAAGAGATTTAAATCACAGAACTGAAATCAAATTGATACGATTACATATTGAGACAGTAACTCCTTCTGACTAGGCCCACGATCTTCAGAAGTACTGTTGTTATAAACTCAGTATGCAAACATGGTAAAAATGCTCAAGGCTTTCATTAATTCCATGACTGGTAAATCATTTACAATAGACTGGTTGTACGGAGTAATTCATAGATCTAAATGCTTGGATAATTTTCTTGGATGTTTCTCTATGGTTCATCATCCTCTATATATTACAATAATATGGGTAAATTAAGCTATCTTGAGGATCGATAAATCCTCGGGATTGCTTTTACTATTTGAAAAGATTACAGAATAGAGAATCAATCTTCCTCAAAACCGCTTTGCGCCTGATTTCCTTGACCTCCAATCGTCTACACATCTTCATAATATTCTTAGCTATCTTGATTTTAACCATAATTGTCCATTTCTGCAATAAAATCAAACAATTCAAACCGAAATTTAGAAATGATCAAATATCACTTAATAACATTTCTAGAAGACTTTTTAATCATTTTCTATCCTAATTATTTCTAATTAATAGAAAAGTCAATCAATATTATATCATAAACCATGGTGAAAAGGAGAATATTTGTACCTTTTTCTCAACTCAACATACCCCCCAACTTACCTTCTTGCATGTCCTCATGCAAGCAAAGATTTTTCATGTAAAACAATGATGCTAAAGGGAGGAGAGGTCCTTTCTCCAGGTCTTCTGAACCCATTCTTACTCCTGAGCTCTTCAAAAGAAACTTCTTCCTCCTTCTTACGAATTTCGTAATTACTCTTGTAACCCTCTGGAGGATACCAAATAATAGGAGGACTATATCTACACCCAATCCAGGCAGGTCCTTCATCCAGGATCATTCTGGCATATCTCTCCAACCTGAAGGTAGTTGCATGAAAGTTTGTGAAACCAAAGGGTTCCCTTTTTTTTATTGCATTTTGGGAAGCATCCCATCTTAGTTTTGAAGGAGCAATAGCTTCTTCTTTAAGCTCCCTAAAATATGGTAGACATGAATGTACAACCTGTAGGTGGATAGGAGCTAAGGATTCTACCACCTTCTCTCTTTTCATAAAATGTTATGTGCTGCATAATGACTACAAAGGATTTAGGAGGTTCCCCTCTGATCTAGAGGTCTAGCCTAGTCTCCCTTTTTATGAAAACCTTGTGTGATTTAACCCACTTGGCCTGGTTCTTGATAAAATAAAAGAATGCTTGAAACTGTATGTCCCCAATGAAAGGATTAGGGTTCTCTTCTCTGTTTTCTCCGAAGATGAAGTTGTGAAGGTATAGCTCACACATAATTTATTGTACTCCGTCTTCTTGTTCTCTAAAGCATGAAACAAACTCAGAAATAGTGGTGAAATAAAAAGGTTTGTCTTCTCTAATAGCTTTTATCCTTAGCAAAAAATATCGTTCTAATAAAAAAAAGGTGTAATTAGTAGCAGGAGCCCTGCAATCTACTATATCAAAATAAATAGAGAAATTTTCTTTGATTTGCTCCAAAAATTTATCTAACTGGCCCTGTACTTTCTTCACCTTTCCTTGAGCTATGTTGAGCTCAAAAAAATTCTTGTTCTTTGTTGCTGACATGGATTTAAGTTTCTTGAAAACTTGTTGATGCTCTACCATGGTTACCATCTCACTCATGCATTGAGTCAGGGTCTGTTGGGTTTGCACCAGTTCTGCCTCTAACTGGTTAATAACAACACCCTATTCAGGAGACTGAAATGCTTCCTCAGTCTGAAAATTTGTTTCTTTTGTTGTTGGGGAATCTGTTTGGGTCTCTGTATCAATTGTCTCCAAAGGAGTAGGAAAGTCTGTAGGAAGTACTTCCTCAGTTTCGACAGTTGTTTCTTCTGTTGCTGGAATCTCTGTTTGAGTCTCTATCTCTATTGTTTCCAATGGAGAAGACAATTTTGTCTGTGTTCCAACAAAGATGGTGTGGACTTCCCTCCTAGGAAATGGGTTTCTTCCCTATGTTCTAGGCCTTTTGGATTTATTCTTCTCATAGGCCTTTTCATCTTGCTCCAATTGTTTCCTTAATTCCCTAATTATTTATTTGAGTCAACCAACTTTCTGTTTCAATACTTTGATTTTTTTAACCCTTTTTCTCAATATCATGTTTTCCTTTTTCAATTTTATGGTTTTATTGTGGCCTTTGCCTGTTGTTTTCTGTTTATGGGGGTGTTAGAAAAATATTTGGCTCACCCTATCCAAGATTGAAAAGAGGACCTTATTCCATTCCCTCGTGCAGACTTACTTTCCCTTATTGATAAATTCGGAGACAAAAATAAATATTTTTCCACTTGTACGCACCTTGCAAGCTATACAACAAGCATATACACTGGCTGCCCCACTACAACCTGCGTACATCGGGATTTGTGCTAGAAAATCAAAATTAAATGTCAAGTTTCCATGTCACAACAGGAAATCTCTGATCCTTGGCCTTCCATATACTGGAAACGTTTCGAATCAGCCCTTAAGATGCATTTTGAAGGCTATAAAGAAGCCAATTCTGAGCTATGGAAAAGGAGAGAGAATTCAACTTTGAGAGAAAAGTTACTCTGGAGAAATTATTTACTTCATATTGAGTCTGAATCCCTTTTTCCTTTAAGTCTAAACACAGTGTTCAACCCCCAAGCTCTCCCTTATTGATGGAGAACCTATTTGTCTCCCTTATATGAGCTTGCCTTTGGTGGAGGATTGAAATGGTAGAGGCCTGGTTCGAAGGAACTTGGTTTCCTGGTTCTGAACTGTGTTGACACAGAAGTCTGTAATATTTTCACTTATGTTGATCACTTATTAATAGAAATACTCCTTTCCCGTCCAATTGATATCTTGCAAATATATGTATTATGATCCATGGGAATGCTTGTTTTGTATATTAATGGATTATGCTATCTAATGTGATAACCTTTTATATTATCACTATATGATTTCTCTTCTTATGTTTTGAGAACTTGTTGAAGGTATAAATCTTTGGGTCGAAGTGCTCAATGGTGGACATCATCAAACGTTTGGACGAGGTAGGACTCTTTCTTACCTCTCTTGCACATTAGTTTATATAGCATATGCTAGAATTAGGTCGATTTCTAAATTCATACATGTCTGTTGTGGTTCACCCTAGCCATAGATATATTTTCCTCGTAACATGGGGATGTCAAGGTTTTCCCCACCTTGATCATCTAGTGATTGTTCCCTTATTTTCTCTGTCTGTTCCAAAGGATTATTTACCTCAATGTGAGGTTCTGACTGTTCTGTATCTTCAGGGGATGGTATATATATGTTAGGGAGATCCAAGGTAGGGGAAGAAAAAGTTGGTTCTTGGTGTTCTTCAGACCTGCCTGTGTCTTCGGTAACTGATGTCCCTAAATTCCCCAGTACTTGATCCATCTCTATCTCATAACTTTTGAAGAATTGTTTTGTAAGTCTTTCAAGTGATGGTTGTTTTGTCTATGCATTTTCTTAAGTGTCTTGTGAGAGTTGTTTTGTATGCATAGCCTCCTGAATGTTTTCAAGTTGAATTGTCTTTTTACCCCTTCTTCTTTTCACAATAGAGGTTTCAGGAACAACAATTGTTCTTTGTCTCCTATTCTTTGATGTTTCTTCTTGTTTGGTCCAAGTTTATGCTAGATGGATTGGGTTTGCTTTAATTTTAGGCTGGGGTAGTGGAGTTTCAATTTGGGCATTACCTCCTTCTTCCTGAGCTGTCTCAATTCCTTGTGAGGGAATTTCCTGGTGGATTTCGAGTTGTTCGATTTGTAGGGGTCTATAAAACTCGATCAAATCTCCCCAAGTTATTTGCATTTGTCTCAGGGCCCTGTTTACTATTAACTTTACTAGTCTGTGGTGACTAATTATGGTGATAGGGTCTTTAGCCTTCTGAGTTCTTGTAGCAACTTCATGTAACATGGCATTTAGAAAAAATGGCAAATTTATTACTAACCTCTGTTTTAGTGTTGCTAACAATTTGAGGTGGCACGACCTCACTAAATCGTACCTCCCATAACATGTGATATACCTTTGTATTACTCATGCCAACTCCCTCCATGACTTGCTAAGAGCGGTGGGGTTGAGTCCCTTCCCCTTTTTATCGAGTTCTTCTCTAGGTTCTATGAAATATTCCACAGCCTCCTTGAGCGTTGTATACTTCCCCGTCCACTATATGTCTTCGTTGGGGAGGCCTGTAACCTCTGCTATAATTTCCTTAGTGATCGGAATTTGTATGTCTCATATCATGGAGACTCCTCTTTGCAAGCTCTAAAAAAATGATAGCGTGATATTTGTGTCATATCCTTGCAATCTGTTGAAATATTGTGTCCATCCCAGATGATGTAAAATTTCCCTTGCCTGGTCAGTTACCTGCAACAATGTGGGCTCTCGGCATACACTTCGGCCACCCATGTCTTCTGTGAACATATGAGGACAACTATCGTTCTCGGCTACAGCTTAGTTCGACCAACTTTTGAGACATATTACCAGAAATAGAAAATATCATAGAGCAACAAATGTATATAAAAATGTGAGTTTTCCATTTATTGCAATCATTATGATCTATCGGTAAATGTGTAGAATATCCTCCCCCTCATAAATGAAAAGGTCGACCTCGACCATCGACATGTTCAAGTGTAATGATGGCAGGTAGTTCAAGTGAGGTGTGATTACTACGACGCCGCTGCCGATGGAGAACAATCATTAATAACCTTCAAAATCACATTAACGATATTCATGAACAACAATTATTCTTGTGTGGGAAATTCAAATTTACATACCTATGTTCAAAAAATGTTTACGGAAAAAGATTCTGAATAATTTAAACTTGTTCACGTGTTTAGAAATATTCCACATGTCATAACCTTGTTATTGGATATAACCAAAATGATAGCCTCGTTGTTAGGAAAGGAAGTCTAGGAACACACAAAAAACTTGGCATATTTTAAGGTAAGATTCCATACCATAGGCAGAGCCACTGCTACTAGTAGGCGTCCATAGCCTCGACAAGGTTTCCTTTTAACCCATAGATGAGCCTGTATCCTTAATAAATATTTTGAATTGTCTTTTCCCAAAACACCACTATCTTGGTTTGGTAGGTAGATAACGATAATGTCACTCACTAGATCGTAACCTAAGTGAACAAGTCGGCTCGTGATGAGACCTCTTGTCCTTTGACGAAAAAATGCCAAAGGCCATTGCCCTGGTGTGGTAGCGATAGTGGGAATGTCACTTATGTTATTATCTTATGATCGTAGTAGGTTGGCTCATGATAATACCCCCTATCCTTTGTGGGAGAAGTTTATTACTTTAATTTTTGTTTCCATCCTTTTTTTTTTAGCCTCTATTAAGGGAGGCTCATCTACTCCTTAAGAGTGAGGGATGGCGTAAGAAGTGTAAGAATGCCAAGTAAATTTTTATTTAGACTCCTTATTATGATATGAAGGAAAATTACCATTCAATTATATCTATAGGTATAGGGGAAAGAAACACATTATGGAGGTTAAGGATTATGAATAATATTTAAGATAATTTGGAGAAATTAATCCAAAAACAATTCGATAAGGTATGCTAGATAGTCCACACAAAAATGAAAATTTGTTACTATGATAATTAGAAGTGGTGATGGTAAAAATTAATTAGTGAAGGTCATACCCAAAGGAGTGGTTAACGTAATAATGGCATGCTTGTTCATGAGAAAAGCATCATGAGTTTTGAGAGAAAGGGACAACAATAAGGAAAACTCGTAGAAGAAACAATAGTTGTTCCTTTCGAATGAACAGTGCTATCCTGAAAAAGGAACGACAATCATGACAAAGGGAACAATGGTTGTAACAAAGGGAATGACACTCATTACTTTCAAATGGACGACACTACATGTGAAGGAAATGATAATCGTATGAAGGGAGCCACAATTGTTACGTTCAAATGAATGACAACTATACACAAAGGGAACAACAATCGCACAAAGGGAACAACAGTTGTTTCATTCAAATGAACAATACCCTATGCAAAGGGAACACCAATCGTACGAAGGGAACAACAATTGTTCCATTTCAAATGAACAACAATGATGATGTTCAAAAAAATATTTTAACCATCTAATTAAGTGATTGGAAACCCTCCGCAGACATTTTGTTTTAGCGAATCTAGGATTGATTAGTCATCAACTAAATTCATTTAATTTTTATGGGTAGGTTTATTCAATAATCGAAGTATTTGATAGTTTGTTAGTGTCATGAATTTATTATAGTTGCCCAATTTTTTCTGCGGAACATGACATATTCATCTTCTGTGAAAACAAGATTTATATTCGATAGGTTTTTCAAAGCGAGACATGAGTAAGAAACATAAAAGAGTGTTAATTATATTCATTACAGTCATCTCTTCTAGTTCTTATTTTCTCAAGTGACTTCCCTAGAAAGAAAAAACTAAAAACTTAATCAAATTCATAATGAAAGCTATATACAATATGTACATTGCTGGTAAAAATCATAATTTTATGAAGTTGAAGCTGTTGGGTTACCTTCCCAGCCAACTAAAATCTGAACATTAGGGTCCTTACTTACTTCTTGGTAAAAGGATTCTTTTGAAAGCGGTTGATGGTAGAGTCATACTCAATATCCATTTACCAGAAAAGGAGAACCAGACCAGTCGATGGTAACTAAAGTGATAGTGTCATTATCATGAACTTCATTGATTTCATATGGTGCCATCCACCTTGTCTGTAATTTTCCAGGAAAATCCTGAAATCTGGAATCATAGAGAAGCACCCAATCACCTTTCTGGAAAGATTTCTTCTTGATATGTTTATCGTGCTAGCTAGCTATCTGTTGCTGAATAACAATTGTGTGTTGCAGGGCAGACATACGTGCTTCATCTAACTCATTGAGCTTTTGTAAGTGTTGTGTATGTGCCTCTATAAGATCCAGTCCAATTTCCCGGGCCATCCTTAGAGTCTTAATATCAAATTCAATTGGAAAGATGGATTCTTTTCCATAGACTAGATGACAAGGAGAGTAGCCAGTAGTGTTACGCCATGTCATGAGATAGGCCCATAAGGAATTTGGAAGCTTGACTGCCCAATTCTGACGGTTCGTTGAGACTGTTTTTGTCAAAATTGCCTCCAAGACTTTATTATTGCTTTCCACTTGTTCGTTTTCCTGTGGGTGGTAGGGGGAAGTAACTCTGTGTTTAATATGATAATTGTGCAGGGTGGCCGTGATTTTATGGGATGTAAATTGTGACCCTCCACATCAATGATTACTTCCCTGGGTAATCCATAGCGTACAAATAATTCAAAGAGAAACTTAATGATTGCTTCCTTTGTTGCGTTTGTCAAGGTTACTACCTCTACCCATTTGGTCATATAGTCTGTTGCAACTAGTATATAGGCCTTTTGGTTTGATTTTGGGTTGAAAGGGCCAACAAATTCTAGTGCCCATCTCTTGAAAGGTTCTGTGACTACTTGTGCTTGCACGGGAATTTCATCATCTTGGCCTGGTCTACCCATCCTTTGACATCTATCGCAGGACTAGACATACTTCTTTGCATCTTTAAATACTAAGGGCCAATAATAGCCCATCTATAAAATCTTATGCCCAGTTATGTGGTCTACAAAATTTCCACCACAGGGCTCATCATGACCTGCCTTCAATACATCATAAATTTCATCATCTCTTACACATCTTCGGATTTGGGGGTAAGCCCCAGTGTGGAAAATATATCCACCAATCCAGGTGAACCGTGCACTCCGTTGGACGATCAGTTTCCTTTCCCTTGATGATAGGCGTGCTGGTAGTTTCCCAGCTGCCAGATAATTTTCCACATCAGCGTACCATGGTGGCTTAATAGTGACAACGAACATGTGTTCTTCTCGAAATTGGTCTTCAAATGTCAAAGAATCATCTGTTTTGAGCACACGAGACAAGAAATATGTAATGAGATTTTCTCTTCCGGGTCGATCCTTGATGGTGATGTTGAATTCCTGTAATAGTAATAACCACCAACTAACACGTCCATTAGTAATAGGTTTTTTAGCTAAATATTTAACATCAGAATGATTATTATACAGAATAACTGGATAGCCTATTATAGAGAATAAAAATTATTTTTCTATTACTGTATAATTTAATTCATCAGGAGTAAGATTTTTGCTAATAAAATAAATAGAATAAGGTTTATTGTCTTCTTCCTGTCCAAGGACAACGGCTATGGTGATATCTGATGCATATGTAGAAATATGAAATGGAAGTTTCCAGTTTGGTCCTCTTAGCACTAGTGTTGTTGAGACCATCCTTTTAAGTTTTGCAAACACAACATCACACTTTTCAGACCACTAAAATTCCACATTACCAGTTAAAGCATGTAAAGGTGCAGTTGTTCTTGAAATTGTTTCTATGAATCTACGATAATAGCTTGCACAGCCAAGGAAACTACATACCTCAGTTTGTGTACGAGGTGTAGGTAGATTAAGGATTACCTCTATTTTTGTTGGATCTACCTTGATTCCATCTGCATAGTGTCCAAGTACCACACCTTCAGTCATCATCATATGGCATTTCTCATGAATCAAACATAGCCTGGTAGAAATGCATCGTTACAGTACCTTCTCAAGATTGCTTAGAGCTTGATCAAAATCAGTGTCGTAAGGGGTGAAATCGTCCATGTAAACTTCAAGTCCTTCATTAATCAAATCGTAAAATATGGTCAGGATGGCTCTTTGGAATGTGGCTAGAGAATTACATAATCCAAAGGGAAATACTCTATATGTGAAGGTACCCCAAGGACATGTAAATGTAGTTTTATCCTGATCTTTCAGAGCAATCTGGATCTGATTATAACCATTAAAGCCATCTAGGAAGGAAAAAAAATGCTTCCCTGCTAAAGTATCAAGCACTTGATCAATAAAAGGTATGTGAAAGTGGTCCTTCTGGGTAGCTTTATTGATTTCTCTGTAGTCTACACATATCCACCATTTCCCATTCTTATTGGGGATGATTACTAGTGGAGAGACCCACCGACTGTCTGAAATAGGATATATGAAATCTACATCCAACAATTTTTGTAACTCTTCTTTAACAACATTCCTGATATGAGGGTTCAATATTCGTTGGGGCTATTATATGGGTCGGGCATCTTTCTCAATGTATATATGGTGTGTACAAAGTTGGGGATCAATTCCCTTCTTGTCAGGATATTCCCAGGAAAAATCCTGATGATATTTAGAAAGGATCTGAATCAATTTTTGTTGTTGTTGCTCATTCAAATTAGCATTAATATTAAGAAACCTCCCTAGTGCAATTTCAATTGATATGTTGTTATGGACAATAGTAGTGGGAATCTATTGCTCCATCAATTATTCCAAACGATCTCCATATGCTTCATTATCTAAAACAAGTTTTAGCATTTGACATGTTGGGTTACTTCTAATGGTTGGGTTGTTAATGAAGCTACTGATCACATCATATTCTAGTTGGTTTTTTATTCTGAGAGATTCTTCCAGTGTGAGAGGAGATTGTAGATTCTTTTCTGAATATCTAGGTGGTGGCAACTGCTGATGTATGATAGGAGGACTCGATTTAGCTAGAGGTTACAGGATGAGTTTCTTTGTAGCATTTCCTCTAGCAATTGTCATGTTTCCTATGCAACATCCTATGTATGCATATGCTGTTGTGAGACATGGTCTTCCTAATATCAATGGGTGTCCATCGAGTCTACTTCTTGGGTTGATAACTAGGAAATCAACTGGGTATTCCCAAGAGTCAACTGGAATTGCTACATCTTGTAATGTGCTGACTGGTTTAACCACTGATCTATAATCCAATTGTAACATAATTGAATTAGGTTCGAAGGAGGTGATACCTAGGACGTTACAGGTCTCAATGGTCAGAATATTAATGGCTGCCCCCAAATCCACTAGTGTATTTGGAAAAGAACAACCCTGTATATGAACTATTACTATGGGATTCTCTGGGTCTGCATAGTTGACCGACTCCTGCTTGCTTATAATAATATTGGATAATGCTCCTACCACGTGAATAGTTGATTGATTCTTAGCTTTCCTAACAGGCTTCTTCCCACATATTTCTTTAATCGTTTTTGCATAAATTGGGATGTCTTGTAGAGCCTGTAGGAGTGGGATATTAACATATAGATTCTTTAGTTCCCCAACAATATCAAAATTAGGATATAAAATTGGTTTAGCTATCATTAGCCTCTCAGGAAATGGGGTGGCGGGGGGGGGGATAATTACGTCCTCATCGGGATTTTGTTGCTCAACTGTGTTCCCCCCCTGTTCTTCTTCTTTTGTTATGACCAAAGTTGAGGGTGTTATTGCTGGTTGTATATTATTTTCATTCTCCTGCTCTTAGCGAATGTTACTTTCTTCGGGCGAAATTATACGCCCTGACCTCAACTGAAGTTCATTGCACCCTACTGAATTGATTTCCCCTTCCAAATTCTCAACAATTTGGACGAGATGGGCTGGTCTATTATTAGGATTTGGGTTGGGTTGAGCTGGTAATTGAGAGTGCATTTGAGGTTGAGGGTTCTAGGGTAATTGAAGTGGGGCTTGGAAAGTGGGTTGAGCTTGAGGAGCCATCCCCATGGGTTGATTGGTCATTCCCATTAGGCTCTACTAGTTTTGATTCCAATTGGGGTTTTGGGCAAATGTGTTAGCCCACTGGGAAGGGTAAGGTTTATTACTTGAATTTTGCCAGGATGGGATTGGGTATTGCGAGTTGGGCCAGGTGGGATTTGCAGCTGGTTGGTTTGGCCAGGTGAGATTTGCAACTGATTGATTTGGCGAGGGTGCAGTAGGATATTGTTGGGACTACCAGGTGGGGTTATCAAATGGTTGTTTCTTCCATGTGTTTCCATAATTTTTCTACTAGTTATACTGCCCAGAAAAGAAAGAAGAGGGATCTTGTAGCATACCTGGGGGACGGGCCTGCCATTGGCGATGTTGCGCCATCAGATATATTGGTTATGTTTCCTCTTCTTCTTCTTTAAAGACAACTTTTAGTTCTAGAAGTGATGGAAATTGCTCTATTGCATGGTCTTTGGCATATATGGCGCAAACCCGAACCACATCCAAAGGACATTCCCTCAGACCATGTTTATTTCTACATTGGTGGAAAAATACGACCAAGGACTGTTCTACTTCTGCTTCTTTCTGTTTAGCCTACAAAACATCCAATTGTGTAGTCAGAGTACTCAAAATGTTAGTTTAGAAATTTTCTAAAAGATTACCAACTTCTGCTCGGGTGACACCCCCGCTAGTAATGTTGTTATTTTTGGTGAGGGGAGCCTGCATTCTCGATCTGGTTCGTGTACTTCCATGTGAGAACATGATGCATAATTGGATAATGTTATCATAAATCTCTTGATAAATATCACCTTTTCCCATTAAATTCAATGTGTGTACCCATTCATCCTTCATACCTTTTATCAGAGTGGCTTTAAGTACCTCACCTGGTAGTGTACCGTAAGGTGATGTTTGCAAGTTATACTGAAACCTTTCAACATATTCTTCTAGTGTCTCATTTTCTTTTGCATTCATTTGAGAGATTTCATCTTTTAGATCCCTAGTTCTACAATAGTCTTGATATTTCTTAAGGAAGGCTTGTCTCATTTCATCCCATGAATTTATAATTCCCCCTCCTAGTCCCATAAACCATCGTAGAGCTTCTCCTTTCAAAGTGGAAGGAAATAGTTTCAGTTTCTAGGGTTCAGAGGTGTAGTCATAACCTCTACGCAGGACATTAAATTAAAATAAGAACGCATCAGGGTCTTCTGATATCAATCCATGAAAGGTTGGGAGATTTTGTAGTGCAATGGATTTCATTGGGGAATTAACAACTGGATCAACTATAGGATATTCCAAAGTGTAATTTTGGGTCCTTGCTTGATTTGGCTGTGCCATTTGGTCGAAAATATGCCAATAATCTTCAGGAATATCTAGGTCTGGTTGTTCTATTCAAGGTGGTTGATTATTTGGTCCCTTACGAGATTTAATTATGTTTCATATATCTCATATTTTAGGTGTTCCTTCTCTTATCAAAATTACATGAGATCTAGGTTCAGGTGGTGGTGGGTTTTCCTTAACAACTCCATTGGTCTCCCCTTCTCCTTCCTCCAAATTACAAGAATTTCCCTCGTCTAAAGGACTGAGAGGCAGAGTATGTGTATTTTGGAAACTTTGATCAGTTCCTTCAGTTCCGCTATGAACCTTAGCATGAGCTGTAGTTGGTAAAGTTGTTTCTTGAGGGATTTGGGTGGATCCTTTTCGAGGTCCTACCGAATCTTGAGATTCATCTTTTCGAATGATTTCGTCTATGAAAGTGCTCCTTCCAGGGGGCACCGAACCCTGGGATTTTGTAGTTTTTGGTGGGGGTTTTGTTTTTTAAGTTTCTTTCTTCTTAGTCATACATACTCACACAAAAATTCTAAGCACCTATATAACCTCTATGCATCAGCTGAAGGTAGGTGTTGGCACAAGCATTTTACTTGTTGCCTACATAGGTTCTTACCTTCCGTTTTCAATACCTCATCCTCCAGAGATGCAATCTATGCTATATTTGACATTCTCCCTGGCAAAGGCACCAAAATGTTGGGCTCTAAAGATGTCCTAAAAACAACCTTAGTTTAACATTAATTATCAACCCGAGGATCTGTCTTTTCTTTCAAGAATATCGGTAAAGTCTATGCAGATAGTTGTAGAGGTTAAAATCGTGTAGCTAAAGAAAATATGAGTTTATCAATAATCAAGTTCCTCACTCATTCATTAAAAACTCCGAATCTAAGAACTCATGTGACAGAATTGTAATCTGATTACTACACACTGCGAATCAAAAACACTAATTAATTTGTTGAATTCATCTAACTAAGAAACAATAATTTAATCGGTGAAAACACTTAATGAATCAATCTATTTCATCTGACTGTGAAAACAATAATTCAATCTATGAAAATACTTAATAAATCAATCTATCAATGATTATTTAACTTTCTAGAAAAGAAACAACGAATTACTGTAAAATTAAGAAAGAACAACAAATGCAAATTTAAGTGAAAGGAACAACAATTGTGAATTTAAGCAAAATGAACAACTAATGTAAATTTAATAAAGGAACAACATATGCGAAAATGAGAGGAACTGCCAAACAAATAAACTAACAGAAATGGGAAATGGAACAACAATCGATAACCTAATGAAACATCTATCCTCTGTAAAATAGCATAACCAATTTATAAAAACATCAACACACTCACTCATTTATCTTAACTATTGCAAAGCGATTTAAATCACAGAACTGAAATCAAATTGATACAATTACATATTGAGACAGTAACTCCTTCTGACTGGACCCAAAGTCTTCATAAGTACTGCTTCTAGAAACTCAGTATCCAAAGATGGTAAAAACGCTCAAGGATTTCATTAATTCCATGACTGGTAAATCATTTACAATGGACTGCTTGTACAGAGTAATTCAGAGATCTGAATGCTTGGATAATTTTCTTGGATGTTTCTCTATGGTTCATCATCCTCTATATATTACAATGATATGGGTAAATTAAGCTATCCTGAGGATTGAGAGATCCTTAGGATTGATTTTACTATTTATAAAGATTACAAAATAGAGAATCAATCTTCCTGAAAACCGCTTTGCGCCTGATTTCCTTGACCTCCAACAGTCTACGCATATTCATAATCTTCTTAGCTATCTTGAGTTTAACCATAATTTTCCATTTCTGCAATAAAATCAAACAATTCAAACATAAATTCAGAAATGATCAAATATCACTTAATAACATTTCTAGAAGACTTTTTAATCATTTTCTATCCTAATTATTTCTAATTAATAGAAAAGTCAATCAATATTATATCATAAGCCATGGTGATAAGGAGGATATTTGTACCTTTTTCTCAACTCAACACATACCTGTAGTTAAATTTGCTTCTTTTGTGGAGTCCTCTTTGGATGCTTTTTGTCTTTTCCAACAATCCTTCTTGAGATGCCTAGATTTGCCACAAAACCAACATTTTTCCTTACCCTTATTGTCTTTTGACTTAGACTTGGTTGTACCTTTCTGATCTTTCCCTCCTTTTGTAGATCGACCTATGACCACCATTGCTTCTTCTTTTGAGATTTATTTACCAGATTTTTTCCTTATATCCTCAGACAACAAAGCTCCCACAATAGTGTCATAATCAATAACATCCGTTGTGTTAAACCACACAGTTGTGACCAGATGATCCCAAGAATTAGGCAATAAACAGAGTAGCATAACCATCGTTTCCTCATATTCAAACTTTACTTCCATATTAGTTAATTAACAAATCAAAGTATTGAATACATTTAAGTGATCAATAATTTTCACACCTTCTTTCATTCTCAATATGTGCAACTGCCTCTTCAAGATGTTTTTGTTTGACAATTTCTTTGCCATATATAGACTCTCCATTTTGGCCCATAAAACTATTGTTGTCGTCTCTTCAACGATGTTAAAAAACAACTCATATGTCAGTCACAAACAAATAGTATTGAGTGCTCTTGCATCCAGATCGTCCCAGTCCTCATCTATCATGCTTGTCAGTTTCTTTGACTTTCCGACCAAGGCCTTTTGCAATCCTTGTTGCACAAGCATATCTTGCATATTGAGCTTCCATAGCACAAATCTATTCTTACCACTGAAATTTTCCACCTCAAACTTAGAAATTTTCACTTTCTATTGGACACACCTACCACANCAATGAGTGTGGGGATATTTTTCCCAAAACTTCCCTCTTACACAAAAAATCCTTAGTTAACATTCAACATTTTCTCATTACTCATTGTTGTCATTTATAATCAATTATATGTGAATACATATCAGCAACATATAATCAACAAATCATCTCCAAAAGTGACACAAAGAACACAAGATGTATGTAAAATTTTTCCTTTTATTATGGACTTCAATCCGGATTTTTTTTTAGCAACAACTAAATAGAGTACAACTCTACAAGAGCAGCAACTCTATATGCAAGACTCATATTACATTCTCAGCACCAACTGAGATGAGGCAAAAATCCTCAACAGATATCAATCTATCAACATAAACAAGTGCATCAACCATGCACCAACCTGTGCCAAACAACCTGTAATCAACCTGTACCATAAACAAGTGCATCCAACCATGTACCAAGTATATACCAATCATGTGTCAAATA
>ML801509.1:89985-112860 GCA_009831015.1 Picea engelmannii | reverse complement strand
CAAATTTTCAAAAAAATATTGTCAAATTTAAGATATATTTCTTTAAATTTTCAAAAATAAAATGCTACTATCCATAAAATAGAGAACACACTTCATAAACAATGATTTTCACAAAATTCAAACAAGAAGTTTTAAATCACAATCAGAACTTAAAACCTAAGAAAATATTCCTTACATTTACAAAACAAAAAAAAGTTTCCATAAAATGCAGAGCCCACACCCCATAATAGTGTCCACAACCCAATTGTCACTCAATCCAAATATAAAAATTTGAATTAACAGTCAGAAATTAGACATATTTCTTTAAAATTTTCAAAACCAGATACCAATTTCCATAAAATTGAGAATCCACATTAGATAACAACGTCCACAAACCAATTTTCACATAGTTCAAACATGGAGCTTTGAATTAACAATAAATAAAAACTAGAGACCATTCAAGTTTATTGGGACCTTACAGGGTTTTTAACACCAGGTATTCACAAAAAGTATGGTAAGTACCATTAGAGGAGCAATAGAATTCCATCACGCGATGTCAGAGTCATCGAAGTCATCTTCAAACGAATTGAAGAAATCAACATCAGAAGGCTTGTTGTGGGGGAGCACGTCATTCATTAAACCAAGAGGCTCTTCATGATCGGCCTCCATGACGGTCGTCGATCCGTGGTCATCAATATCGTTAAAGAGAAATGTGGTTTTCGACTTCATGCTATCGGGAACTCAAATTCCTTGCAACACACTCAATTCAGATTTTCATTGAAAATTGAACTCTTGCTCGCTTGTTGTAGTAAACTCTCCCCATTCTACCACTACGGTTAGACAACAACAAAGATGGAAAAATTGCTGGCATAGTACGTTGCAAATTTCCTTAGAAACATTCGACAATGGCACTCCCTATTGAACATTCTCTATGACCCATTAGTAGAGATAGTTTGCAGGTTTTCCACCATCTCGAGCCATGACTTCCACAGTGAGTGCCTTCCGAGCGCAATAATATTTATTATAAATATTATTGTTTATAATAAATAATATTAAACCATTATAAAGGAGGATGAGCATGGGGTTAAGTCTTTACAATTAAATGTGTCAAATAAATTTAGTTTAATGCAATTTGGATATGTCTTTTTATATTTTATAAATAAAAGGTTATAAATGTTATACATTATTGGAAACATGGAAATATAAACATAAAATTGTTATTTCATGTTAGGATATTTAAGCACTTAAGAGTTAGTTAAGTTTAACTTGGTTTAGGGGTGGCAGGTGTGGGAGGAGTCTCCACTAAGAGGAAATAAGATTTTCTACTACGCATGGGGGCTTGGGGGCTTGGGAACATTTCAAACAATCTAGTCGAGGCCTATTCATTATGTGCATCACAATGGAAAATGGATTCAAAACATTAATCGTTATGGGGGACTCTGTGCTCATTATCAAAGCCATGATAGGCCAAGAAGTGTCGTGGGGAAAAAACTTGAGCATGCTCATCTCGAGCATAAAAAAATTCTCCCCTATTTCAATCATATTTTGTTTTTTCACATAAAAAGAGAGCTCAATGGCGAGGCATACCATTGGGCCAAGGTGGCCTCCTCCCTAAGCCTAGGGTCATTGATAAAAAAATGGGTGCAAGGTTTTATCTCCATACCTTAATGAAATATCATGAATACCATTAAATTGCATTCAATGTTAATTCATAGCTAGACGCATTGAGGGAAGGATGACATGCGACCTCCGTAGCTTGTACACTATTTTCATATGGGTTATACCAAGGCTATTCAATACAACATGTTTGAAACTCTATTGATATGTGGGATATCTTTGATAATATTGGGAGCAACATGGATTTTGTTGTAGTAGATTTAGCCAAGAAATCATGGAATGGGAATGGGTTATTTGGTAACGAGGTTCGTTAGAACTTGAGGAAGTGTGAAGGAATTTGATGCGGGAGCAATGTATCTTCAGGAAGAGATACACAAGGGCACTTGTGGATGGTGGTCTCGGGTGGTGTTGTGACTTCAATGCCAATAATATCTTTCTCTTAGGCTAGGAAACCCATGGTCTATTGGTTTCTTTTTCCATTGTCAATTTCTCTTTGTTTTTCTTATGATCGAGACCGATATAAATAGGATAGAATACCATTGTTTCTGTTAGTTTTATATAAAATTGGAATTGGTAATTGCTTCCTGAGAATTGTTTGGACTAGTGTCACTTCTTTAAGTTACATTTTGCAAATCCCATTTGAGTTAGACATGGATAACCTAGATTGGAAGGAAATTCACCGAATTCTTTACAAACATGAAGAAATTACACAGGCCAACAAAAGTTCCCTCATGCACATCTCCTTGAAAATCACAGAGTTGGAACAGGCCAATAAAAAAAATGCTTCCAACATAATGAACCTCCTTCTTGTTTGGAAACAAATGATAGACTCTCTAGAAATTTAATGAAACACACTCTGCTCTCTCATTCTCCCTCAATGTTTTGATTCTCTCTCTCTCTCCTCTCCAACAATCATGGTTATGGGAATTTGTTACAAACAAATTTAAGGAAATATTAAATTGTGTGTCAGAATCATGATCCTATGGAGGTTATAGAAATAGGCCCCCCTCATTCAGTTGAGGGACATGAAGCTCAAGATAGTGTACCCCCTTGAATGGCTCTGTTTGCTTTTTATAGTTGTTAGGTTTTTGGGTAATTTTTTCAAGCAAGTCACTTGCAAAAATACCTGGAAAACTTATATAGAGAAGGATTTAGAGTTTATGGTAGTTATATTAGAATTATGTTCAGTTTTGGAACAATATCTAGAATATTTTGAATGTAATCACTATTATCTTTGACACAACCATATTTTAATGGATACAAACTTTTGTTTCAGTTTAAAAAAAGAAGTTCAACTTGGTTTAATGCGTCTTTAGGCAAAGTGTGTTTCTTTATTGTGATTTTGTAATTTTTTGATTGGAAGGTTACCATTATATGTTAGACATAAACTGATTCGATGAATTATCTTCTCCTCGATACTAATGACACTTGAATAATCCGTGATCTCTATTTAAAGAGTATGAAATGGACATTACCCTTACACCGAACACATGTAATAGTAAATATAAAGAGAAATAAACAACAAATAGTTGGAAGCACTTACAATTGCTAAAATATGGACGAAGACATCTTCAAAGTGGTACTCAAATGAGTAATAATATTTCATTAATTGACAATAAAACCAACATAGATCCATCTTAATCTTGGATTTATCATTTGTTGAGAGGCTCAAATCTCTGGGAGTGCAATATGCATTTTTGAGAGTGCAAATGTTTGAGGAAAATTTTACACTTCCATGGATTTTATCCCACTTAGATCTTGATGGATATATATTGATTCTATTTTCATTCATGTCATTATTTGATATATATTTGTTTTGCATCGAACATATTAAGTCGACTTTACATACTTTTTTTTTTAATTTATTTATTTTAAGTATTATATTTATTCAACTTATGCCATGTTAGCATTATGTTATATTGCATGTCTCCCACACTAGTTTGTAGAAAGTGCATTTGGCATAATGATGATACAAGGGGAAGGCCCATATTTATACAAGACAGAGGTTAAAGCTCTAACTTATGGCCCAAGTTACCTTCATGGGGTTCTTAATTAACTAATTTATCCCAAATAAACTAATTATTTATTGAGGCTTATTGTGTCTAGAGGAGAGAGATGTGTAATGTAATGTAACACATGTGTGGAATAGGTGGTTAAAAATGTAACTAAATAATAATAATAATAATAATAATAATAATAATAATGAAATTAATAACATTCTTGAGTTAGCATTATATATATATATATATATATATGATGATGATGATGATGATGATGATGATGATGATGATTAACATCCACTAAGACCAAATTGGTCTATCAGACCTTAAGAGGGTAAGTGATTACTTGCGATTCTTTAGAATTTTGTTTCTGTGCTCGAAAAGCATTAAGAGAAGCTTTCCAAGATCACCATACTTTTGTTGAGTTAAGAGGTTAGGAAGGTTGGTAGTGTGACATATATTTTGAAAATGAGATCTAACATGGGTATAGGATGGACAATCTAAGAAAAAGTGATTTTCATCTTCAATCTTCTTAGTGTCACAAATGTGAAACACTCTTTCATCCCATGGCATTTTGGGAATTGACCAATGCCCAATTTCACTATAGAGCTCATGAGAATTTGTTCTTATCTTAGCAATGCTTATTTTTTTCTTTACACTTGGAAAAATAGATAGCCAATTTTGATCTTCTAGATTAGGGTTGATTACATCCTTATAATACCTTAATTTTATGTTTTCCTCTAACTCTTTATCACACCACATTTTCTCCTTAAATTTTGTTTTGACATTTTTTTTAATAGCATCTTTATTCTGCAAAATGGTGTCTTCCATGATTCCCCAATAGTTTAGCCAAGACCAGTAATCTTTATTCCATCCTCGCTTGAGTCGATGGTGATTATGACTCGATTTTGAAGCAATTTTAAGAAGCCTCTTGTCTTCCATGTTGTTTAACTTGTTCTTATACATTAGCCTGCTATCTAGTCATAGCCATGCTCTCAATGGGGGAGAGGCTTGTTTCTAAGAAGAGGATGGGATAGGGCATATTTCCTTTAATTTTGAGATTATAGGCTATAAAATTATTTTGTATTTTCTCTATCTTTCTCCAGGATTCACGAGAGATACTAAAACCCCAGACTTCACATCCATAAAGAATAACAAGTGTAAAAAGAGTCTTAAAGAGGATTTTATTCTTATCCCAACTCCAAAGATCAACTGATTTACAATTGTTTTCAAGCCCATAATAAGATTTCCATCCCCCAATAATCCTTTTCTCAATGTTATAATTCCAATTGAGCTTGTGGTGAATATGAATTCCAATATATTTGTATAAATTCACTTCCTCCAAGTTTTTTTTTTTCATATACGAAGGTATCATAAGGGATCTTATTGGATTTAATAATCATGACCTTAGTATTATTAGTATTAATAGTCATACCCATATTGGGGCAAACATTCTTGAGGATTCTTAGTTGGTTTTCAAGATTAGGACTCCTTTCCATAATAATGATATCATCGACATAAAGAAGAAGATTGATGACTACACCAATGAGATTAGGGCTGAAACAACCTTCTTTTCTCGAGCAATCTTCTAACTTGTCAATGTATATGCAAAAAAAGGGTAGGGGACAAGGGACAACCTTGTTTGACTCTGATATTGCAGTTAATCTCTTTTGACCATCCCTCAGTGTTTTTAAACTTAGCAATAACGTTCTCATACATCCTTATTGCAACATCCCTCAACTTGAGAGACACTTTTATCTCTTCCAACCAATTCCAAAGTTTTTTCCTAGGAACCATGTCAAAATCTTTACTAAAGTCAACAAAACAACAAAAAAGATTGATTTTAGTATTGCAGAAATCCTCTACAATTATCCTAAAGGTAACAAGATGGTCCATAGTTGAATGATATCTCCTAAACCCAACCTAGATTTTAGCTCTTTTACCGTGACTTTCTAGCCAAAGGTTAATCTTCTTTTCCAAAATAATTCCATAAAGCTTGGCTAAAATCGGGCTAATCATAATGCTCATATAATTAAAGGGAATGTTTCTATCCCCAATTTTAAAAATAAGAACAATGAGGCTTTGCATCCAGGGTTTAGGGAACCCTGCTTGACTGTTAAATTGAAGAGCTTGTTTATGTGAGGAATAAGGATTTTCCCTCCGATTTTAAAATTTTCATCTTGGTAGCCTTCAATGTCCTTATCTTTCCCATTTGCAAGTCGCTTAACCTCGAAATCTATGCCATCTAAATAAAAAATTGCTTCCTTTGTAGGGACAATATGAATGGTGTCCATGGCATTAGGGAACTCGTAAATACTTTTAAGGTAGGAATTCCAGTCCCTTAAGGGAATCCTATTATTTTCTTGAGTATTGCAGTTTAGAATTTGGCTCCAGAACTTCTTAAGATCGAGATTATATAGTTGTGAAAGTTGCTCTTGCCTTTTATTGATATAATTCCTTTTTCCCCTTTTAATTAGGGCTTTGTACATATTTATCTTATCGAGCTTTAAGGACTCATTAAAAGCATCCCTAATGGATTTCCTAGCAATTGTACATTCTTTATCATACCAAGGGTTGGTCGTTCTATTATTCCTTTTATATGACACCTAGAAAGAGAACTTGTTAATAGAAGTGGAAAGGGTAGTTGTAAAATTATGATGGAGTTCTTCAAAGTTGTCCTTATAAGTTATGATATTTAATTTACTATTTAAATCCTTTAATAAAATGTCAACTTTACTATTGTCAAAGAAAAAATTCCTTTGATTATCAGAATTCTCTTCAATGGCTCTCTGTTGGCAGCCACCAATTCTATCAATTTTATCATGATTAAAAGCTACCACAAAGAGATAAAATCTTTCTGTAGCTTCCTCCTCCTTACTTTTAAAAGTGATTCTATCTTTTGGCTTCAAGGAGATTTATTAGGATAACTTATTTTTATGAGTTTCTTGTTTACATTTCGTTTGTTTTGTTTAAATTTCATGATTGCAAGCATGAAATTCAAATAAAAACTTGGCTTGGTAATCATTATGCAGTCAGTGTTTTTCTTCTTTTCTTTTACCAAAGAGATTACACTTTAAGGGAACCTATATGTTGCTAAGTCTAAGTTTCATAAGCTCATTGATAAATTGACTACAACATTTTTTGTATTATGGGATTATCTATGGTTGATCGTTTGTTTTAATTTTTGAAATGCATGAACACACAGAACCTTGGGTTAACAGTTGATATGTGCTTCATAAAATTCATATCACTATCATATCACTTGGTATAGGTCTGATGTACCCATGAATACACATCATCCTGTTGTCCTGTACATTTAATGAACCTCATTCATTATTCAAATTGGCATTTGATAGTGGTTGGGGTTTAATCCTCATTGTGCATAATGTCTCATAAGTTTGTGTGTCCTCTGGTTTTCTGTCACTCCAAAATTAAACCACCAAACATGCTAATCGCCCAACTTCGTAGGTATCAGGTTGTTTCAATTTTCACAGACCTCTCCTTTTTACTTGTCTATTAGAAGATGAAGCCTCCCTCTCGTGGTGTCTACTGTGTATTTTTGATAGTAAACATGGCCCCTGTGGTTTAAATCAAACCTAATGGATGTCAGTCCCTTCTTTCCCACGATGATGGCATAAATGATTTGGAGGCTCACGGTTGGGATATCTTCATCTGGAAATTCGAAGGTTATAACCTGGCGGTCGCATAGGCCTTTTCTCAAACGTTTGATGGGTTTACAACCAAAGTTGGGGATGTGCAATTGGAGGTCACAGAGGACTTTATAGCTCGGGCAATAGGACTGTCGCAGGAAGGTGAGAAATGGTTTAAAAATGCTAAACTGGAAGACGTGCCTTGGAGCCTATTCATGGTCTCTCGAAAATCTACATGTTTCCCTAAAGGTATTCATATTACCCTCTTGAAACCTCTATGACACAACCTTATTTTGATTCTAAAACAGTTTATAACGTGTAGGGGTAGATATGGTTTAGTATTTTTATACCACATCTGATTGTTGATGTTGTTCTTAGGTTTTAAACTAAACATGCCCTTCTATTTGTTGATGAGCCTGTATAAGATGTCGAAACGTTATAAGAAACATATCTTGAACCCTCTGTCAAGCCTTTTTCATCACGGGCTTATAAGAACTATGTTGGTATCGCACTTGTCTCAAATTGGGGACACTTGGGAAAGCTTCCTGAGTCAGAACAATTTTTACCAACCCGAAAGCACAGTGAACTCACATTTAAATGTAAACCCCATTTCTGATAATAATGTGACCGAGAGTCAAGGTTTCGATTCACATGTTGACTATGAACTTAATGAACCAAATTTTGTTTCTTTGCAAACCCTCCTGGGTAAAACACCGTGATGTATTTTTACACCCATAAAATCATTAGAAGAGGTAGTGGATGTTTTAAAAGAGAAGGTTTCTTTTGATCCTGTTAATGAACCAAATCAGTGTTTTAGTGATAAACCTACTGTTAAGAAAATTCGTAAGAGAAAGAAAGAGGATAACTCAGATTTGAGTTTTATAAACAAGAGATCTGGCCGATTTATTTACAAG
Organism: Picea engelmannii; assembly: GCA_009831015.1. Classification (NCBI taxonomy): domain Eukaryota; kingdom Viridiplantae; phylum Streptophyta; class Pinopsida; order Pinales; family Pinaceae; genus Picea; species Picea engelmannii. The sequence goes on along the minus strand of ML801509.1, from coordinate 104,700 downwards.
AGTCTAAGAAATCGAAAGCAGGAACATTTGAGCTCGATATCAATGATCGAGGTCAATGATCATTGCTCCAATGACAAGATAAATGATTTCCTTGCACAAGAAGATATGAATAACCAATGTCTCGGGAACGAAACTGCTGGTCAAGCTGTGCAATACGACTTTGTCTCTAGACTACCTTCGTTTCTGAAAGGCCAAGAGGGATTTGTTGGAATTAGCCATGACTTGAAACAAGCCATGGGAAGATCCAAAGCATCCATTGTTGAGTACGCTCAACCTTGGCCTGCTATAACTCCGGTACTCTGTGACAATTGCTTGGACCGGGTAGAATGCTATTACAGGGACATACCATATTTACAGGCACAATTAAAACATATGGTTGCTCGCAATTATCTGTTTGAACGAGAAAATCAAGAGTTGAAGGCATGCACATATAGGGCAAGTAAAAGGCCCAAGAGATCTAGTAATATAATTATAAAAAATGCAACCAACTTCAATGCCATCATAAACTTAGAACTATCTGACCCTTCACTGTCTAATTTCCAAAATTGTAAAAGTTGTTTTTTATTTTATTTTATTTTATTCTCTTATGAAAGTTGAATATTAATATTTAGTTTTAATTTTCTTTGTTAATATAAGACTAGATACAAAATCTCACGATTATGTAGCCAGTCTATTTCTGAATGTTAGTTGTCATTATTTTCTGAATGTTAGTTGGCCTTATTTTCTGAATATCAATTTCGTTTTGTTATCTACAGGAAAATGATAATTATGGTGCTATTTACATGGAGAAACCATCTTGGATCATGCACTGTATAGTTTGGTAGTTTCTTTCTTTTATATGATAAAAAATTGTTATTATATAAAAAATTTTGATAAACCAACTCCTACATGAATGGTTTCATGTTGTACTAATTTTGTAAAACAATCTATTTTGGGGGGATTGCACTCTATCTTGCATGATAAGAGTTTGTTAATCCAAAACTAGTTTAAATAGTGATCACTGTTAGAGGTGAAGACAACTTTTACTAGGATACTTTATGGTCATGTGATTTTGAGGACTGATATGGAGAAACTATTCACCATTGTCTTTAGACCTGTGTGATGCTTATTCCATTATGTTCTTTTATTGCCTTGGTTTTATGAAATATTATTATGCTTGATGCAGCTTTAGCCTTGTCATCATATAGTGTTTCATATGGTTAAGTATTTTGATGTTGTCTATAATTTTTTATTCCATTTTGTATCTGTGATCAATCTGTCATTTGATTATTATTGATTTATTCTGGATATTAAATGATGGATCATATTAATACTTTGAATTGATTTTTCTTGCATTCTAAGTGTTGATTATCATAAGATCACAATATCTTCACATTTACCATTGTGTTGTTATATTATCCCTCCAATACATCTTCGAATTTATTCTCGGAGTATTAGCATTGTTATTTCACAGGTTTCCCTCACATGCAATACAATTAGGAGCTCGAATTACTTAGGAAGATAAACTCAGTTTAATCGATTAGTTATAGGTTATTCTGTGTGTTATTTAGTTTATTTACTTATCAATGAAATAATGATTACATGAATTAGCTTTGACTGTTTATGTATTGTTGTTTCAGTTTCATGTGCTTAGTATTATTATTTTTTAAACATTCAAAAAGAAAACAAAAAATGTATGTGCTTTCTTTATCTCTTTAGAAACACTTTTAAGAACATCTTTTTCGCAAGATTCTAAGTAAACCTTGCAAGCTGTATATAAATTGTTTATAATCACATATACATATTCATGATTTTTATTTGAACACTTGTAAGTAGTAAACTTATATTCTTAGTATCATAGCTTTTCAGATTAGTTTCATTTCTTTATTATTTTTAGGACTTTAGTTGGCCAACGGAGCCATTAAACTCTTCAGGTCATTTCATTCCAAACGACTTAGGTTATTTAGACAACCTCGGTCTGGATTTGACCTTCCAGTTAACGGTGTGTCACATAGACCCTTCAACAAATGGTGCTAGAAGGAGGGCATGAAATTAATTGATGGAATGTGGAGGTCATAAGACTGCGCCACACACTCACACTCCTGTCGTAACACGTATTCTCTCTGACATGAGCGTTTCACTTGAAACAATAAATACCTAAAACAATAACCCTGATATTCTTGTCGAACCAGTGACACCACTCCCTCAAGGGATTGACGTCCAAGAAATTTCCTACCAGTCACTCATAAGAACTCATAGTGCCTTATCCTGTATTAGACAACCTGGTAGGCAGCTCAATCAACCCATTGAATTTACAAACCTTTAAGAACAACTTCAAGGCACTGGTCTACCCAAAAACCCTTTAGGTGGTAATTCTGCCAATCCTACTAAAGCACTTATCCTTGGTGTCAGAGGATTTGGTAGTCCACTATCTCCACCTAGTTCTTCTCCATCCTCTTCAGGAGGAGAGTCTTCAGATGAAGGCAATTCTTCATCAGAACCATCTCAGCCTTCTACACCACCAACTCCCATGGAAAACCAAAATAATCCTGCCAGACCCTAGCTCGATCAAGATGTTGTGGCCATTCCTAGACCCCAACACCCACTACCTAAACATCCAGAGAAATGGATACCCAAATTTGATCCAGATTCGAAGCAATCTACTGAGGATCACATCAAAAAATTTGTGTTGTCCATTAGACTCTGGAGTGTTGAACACGAAGATGTAGTGTGCATATTATTCCCTTATACTTTTGAAGGAAATGCCTCAACCTGGTATTTCGCTCAACAACCCCAAACCATCATCTCATGGGACAAGTTCGAAACTTGTTTTCTAGAAAAATTTGGAGATGATAAATCTTTAGAAGTCTTGGTTATGGAACTCTCTAGATTAAAAATGAACCCTAAAGAAAAAGTGAAGGACTTTAACCAAAGGTTTCTAACGTTAAAGAACAAAATCCATGTAGATTTGATGCCCGCAGAAAGATTAATTGTTGCATATTATACTAAGGCCCTGCATAATAACATAGCCATATGGGTTAAAAGGTCCAAAAAGAACACGTTGTTAGAAGCCTTTGAGGAGGCAAGTCAAATTGAGAAAGATATATTGAGCTTAAAAGATAATCTTGGTAGCGAAGATGAAAAAAATTCATCCTCAAAGTAGAAAATAGAAATTCTCACCAAGCCTCCTCAAACAAAAAATCAACAAGAAACTTTAGACTTGGAGAGCTTGCAGAAAGCTTTCCAGAAACTATCCAATCAGGTCGTTGACTTGAAAATATCATTCGAGGAAGCATCTACAAGAAAAGGAAGTTTCAAACCTCCTTTTAGAAACCCTTTCCCTCCAAACCTGCCAAACCCGACCACAGAAGGTTTAAATTTTGAAAGTTTACAATATGTTTTGCAAACGATATTAGAAGTGCATTACAATTCTGTTTCTGTTCCTCCTGAAAATTCTGATGATATAGTTGAGGAAGAGGTACCAGAAGAGGAATACTCATCTCCTTATTTTTTTGGGCACATGTTAGACAATATTTTCCAAGCAAATTTTGAAACTGTCCACCCCTACAACACCGGGAGTAAAACACAAAACAAGCCTCCACCAGACGCAAGTAAAAATGTGTTTCCAAAACAGACAAAGCAAACTGAAACTAGACAAAACTTATCTGCCCCAGTTTTAGAGTATGATTTAACTGAAGATCTAAAAGAATTAAGGGAAAATATTTTTGTTTTTGAACTACTAAAATTTCCTCTTATTTTGCAAAAAATACTTCAAAGCATCGTTGAAAACAGTAAAAAGAGTGATCTTAGTAGCAAAAAATCAACAGAAATTGATTTCAGCGCAACTAAAAATGTCCCAACTAAAAAGACATCTGAACATCAAGACAAAAAGGACTTAGCAGAAAAAACTGTAGAAAACCTAGATAAAATTGTTTCAGGGACAACAATAAAAAATCAACAGAATTTTGTTGTTTCCTCACAAAAACATGTTCTCCCTTTCTTATTGACTTTTGAAAATTTTAATAGAAATGTACATAATTTCATGGTTGATTCCAGTGCATCATCAAACACGATTCCTTTGTCTGTATGCCAGAAAATTAATGCAGAAGTAAAACCTTCTGATCTTAAAATCATTCAACTAGATCGAACGAATGTTAAGGTGATCGGTGAGCTTAAGAATGTGTTGATTAGATTATCATCCAATCCTAAAGTTCATCAAATAATTGATATTATCGTTGTTGATATTCCTGAAGTTTATGGTCTGTTTTTAAGCAGAGATTGGTCAGAACAGCTTCACGGTTATTTTGCTACAGACTGGTCTCACTTGTGGCTACCTGAAAATGGGCAACCCAACAAAATCAGAATAAACAAAGAACATTATCATAAGCATATAGTGACAGATCTGAATGATCCAAATGAGCCTTTTGTTACCTCTGCAAATTCGATTGAAACGCTGGGAATGAATACCTTTTTTGGTAACTTCATGACTGAAATTTCCTCTATCACTGATCCAGAAGAACAATCTGAAGTTATAGCCTATACTCAGGTACGGACATTGATGAATATACCAAGTACTTCTAATGATGCACATATATGGTCCCTATATTTTGATGGATCCAAATCCCGAGAAGGAGCAGGTGCTAGCTATGTGCTCATCGATCCTATAGGTGATAAAACATTTATTGCTTGTCGATTAGAGTTTGAATGCACTAACAACACAACCTAGTATGCAACACTTCTACAAGGACTTAGGAAAGCACCGGACATGGATGTGAAAAATTTGATAGTATTCGGTGATTCAGAAATCGTGATCAAACAAGTAAGAAACACAATACATTGTTTGTCACCACATATGAAGAGTTACCAAACTGAGGTATGGGGTTTAATTCATAAATTTATAGCATTTAATATAAATTCCATTCCTAGGATGAGTAATTCTGAAGCTGATTTACTAGCCAATGTTGCTTCTAAATTATTTCTCGCGGAAGGTCTTTCTCCTAATGTGTTTTCGATCGAATTTTTATTCAGGCCGTTGATTCTAGATAACATCACAAATTGGAGAGTATTTGATGATGACCAACAGATCATCATATTTTTTCATATGGAAGACACCTTCCAGGATGCAATTATTGATGAGGGCACTCACGATGAGAATCTTCAAGACTTCATGGTAATATCTAATCCTTGATCTCCTAAATCAACATCCGAGCTGGTAAACTCGGTCCCCAAATCTATTGTGAGATTAGATAAATTTTATGACTTACATGACAAGTTTAGAGGGGTAGTAAATTGCAAAACTAACAGTTCCTCCTTGATCTATGAAACTGTTTATTTAGGAACAAAAGATAATCCTTAAAATATTAATCTGGGAAAGGGATGTTCCAAGGAAGAAAGATCCTCTTTCATAAAATTATTTAAAGAATTTAAAGATGTATTTTCTTGGATGTATGATGACCTAAAAACTTTCGATCCAAACAACATACAACATGCAATCCCTATGAAACCCCAGACTCAGCCTTTTCAACAAAAATTAAGGAAAGTGCATCCTAAATTGGAACCTGCCATTAAAAAGGAAATGAATAAATTACTAAATGCAAAGATAATTTTTTCGGTTAGGCATACCCAATGGTTGTCTAACTTAGTCCCTGTAAGGAAGAAAAGTGGTGAAATTCGACTTTGTGTCGATTTTCGAAATCTAAACCGAGTGTTTGATAAAGACAACTACCATGTTCCCCCAATGGAACAAATTCTACAATAGGTGTCTGGTCCTTATGTCTCCTTCAGACCAACTTAAAACCACCTTTCGTACCCCATGAGGCACTTACGCCTACAGGAAAATGCCTTTTGGACTGATAAATGTCAGTGCCACTTTCCATAGAGCAATGGATATTTCTTTTCATGGACTCATTAACCAGTCAGTTGTGGTCTATCTTGATGATTTCATTGTCTTTTCTAAAAACAAGAAAGATCACTTGTCTCACTTTAGGGTTGTCTTGGAATGATGCCGCAAGTTCGACATATCTCTCAATCCTAGGAAATCGGTCTTTGCAGTAGAGCAAGATAAACTGCTTGGGTTTATAGTGTCGAAGGATGGAATGATTATTGATCCCGAAAGAACCCAAGACATTGCTAAACTTCCCCCTCCTTCTTCCAAAAAGGCGATGTAATCCTTTTTGGGTAAGATTAATTTTGTCAGAAGATTTGTCCCAAGTTTCTTAGAAATGGTCCAACCTCTACAAAATCTAATTAAAAATGATGTTTTGTACCAATGGGGACCACAAGAAAGTCAAGCTTTTGATTCAATTAGAAAATAAATAATAGAAGCCCCTTCGTTGATGAGTCCCAATTTTTATCAGGATTTCACTCTTTACACTTTTGCATCTGACAGATCTTATGTTGTTGTGCTTACACAGAAAAACACTGAAAGCAATGAGATACTCATTGCCTTCATGAGATCTGATTTTAAAGGAGAAGAAATTAATTACCCCCCAGTGGATCAACATGATTATGTTGTTTTTAAAGCGGTGAAACACTTCAGGTCTTACCTATTGAAATCCAAAACCAAAGTGATTGTTCCTTACCCCACTATAAGAAAGTTGTTAGTACAAAAAGAGTTGGGTGAGAAAAGGGAAAATTGGATGACATCACTACAAGAATATGACCTTCAAATAACTCTTGCCCAAATTGTTAGAGGTCAAGACCTATGTAAACTAGAAGATGATTCAACTGAGGAACAATAAAGTCAAATAAACATATCAATTGTAAATCAACATAACAAAAAACAGATCAGTTGTACACAAGTTACACCCAATTCTTGGTATGAGAACATTAGATTCTATTTAACGCATGGATCTGATCCTCGCAATCTTGATACCAAAAACAGAAGAACACTTAGGCTTAAATCTTCATCTTTCCAGTTAATCAATGATATATTATTTCGAAAGAACTTTGATGGTGTTTTTCTACGTTGTTTAGAAAAGGAGGAGTCTAAAAGAGTGCTAGCTGAACTTCATGTCGGTGAGGCTGGTGGTCACTTTTGTGGAGATTCCAATGCCCACAATCTGCTAAGGGTTGTATACTATTGGCCTACCCTGTTTAAAGATGCCCATATGTTGTCCCAAAAATGTGTAATCTTCCAAAAGGCTGCAGGACGGGTGAAGAAGGCAGCTTTTCCTTTGCAACCTGTTACTGTAGACGTACATTTTCAGCAATGGGGCCTAGACATAATTGGACCAATCAATCCACCCTCCTCGCAACAGCACAAGTACATCCTCACAGCAACATACTATTTTACAAGATGGTCTGAATCTTTACCTTTAAAAGTGGTCAACACCAATCAGTTTGTGTCTTTTCTCAACTCCCATATCATCACTCGATTCAAAATTCCTGAATGTCTGGTTTTTTACAATCCCTCTTATTTTTTGTCCCTTGATATGAATGTTTTCGCTCTGGAAAAAGGGATTAAACTAAAGTATTCTACCAGCTACTACCCTCAAGGGAATGTTCTAGCAGAATCGAAAAATAAGAATTTAATCAAGATTATTAAAAGGATAGTTTCAAAAAACCACAAAAATTGGTACAATGCATTGTACAGTGCACTTTGGGATGATAGGGTAACTCCAAAAGACTCCGTTGGTAATTCTCGTTTATTCCTTGTCTACTAAAGAGAAGCCATCCTACCCCCACACGTCTTACTTCCTTATCTTCAATTATTGTAGAAAGTTCAAGAAGAAGAGTGTCCTCCTCTAGAAAACCGGATAAATGCTTTGTTAAAACTAGAAGAGGCGAGAACACAAGAAAAACAGAAACTGGATCAGCACCAACAAATTGTGAAGAGATGGTTTGATGCAAATTCATCTTCTGATAGGAATTTTGATATTGGGGATTCGGTTCTCAAGTGGGAAAAAGTGCACGAGGGTAAGGGGGAACATACCAAGTTCCAAAACATGTGGTTGGGACCATTTGTAATTTCTGAAAAATTGGGTCCTAACTCTTTTCGTCTGCATAACTTGGAGGGACAACCGAACACTTTCCCAGTGAATGGTCAGGCTCTCAAGAGGTATTTCGCCTTATGATTTTTGATCCACCCTTTTGTAAATATTTTTAATTTTGCTTTTGTTTTTTACTTTGGTTCTTTTCATTTTGCTTGATTTTGATTTGTTTTCTAAAAATGGTTATGTCTGAATCATCATTCATTTGTTGAAGGGAATAAGAATTCATATTCATTATCATTCGTGGGTAACATTTCAAGCACCTGAATGGTAAATGCTAAACTCAGAACAACAAAAGTAAGTTTATGTTCAATCAATGTTTTTGGTTTCTTATTAAAATTACAGGAAGATGTGATTATCCTTAACAAACTTCTAACGTCGTCCCTGTTTTAATGAGGACAACTCAACTATGATTCCCTATTCTAGAGATGATCTCTTAACAAAAATCTAATTGCCCAAATCATGATGAAATTCATCAGAACATAAAAATGATTCTTAAATGATCAATCATTGCATTACCAGATTATGAGATTTTCAATATCACCCTTCTCTCTTGAATATCATGAAGTTATAGAAATTTATAAAACAAATTAGAGAGTTGGAAGCACTATAAAGTGTGGGAATTGTGTGTAAACCCGTCGGGACACTGAACAGGTCTGCTGGCAGTGGGTAAATGCACACATGATACCAAGGCAACTTCGCTAGGGTACTGAATAGGCCTGCTGGCAGCGAAGCAATGTCGGGTTTAAGAAGATCCTCGGGTATGTTTATTAATTTGATCAAGTATGAAGATGTTTTTATCATGGATGGATGACTCTTGGAAAGGATAGAGGTACTGGAGTGGGTTAAATGAGATCCCTACCAAGGCTATGGATGCTTGCTGGCAGCAATGACCCTGCCAACAATATTGAAGTCATCTACATAAACATCACTACACCTTTGATTGAAAAAGATACCATATAATATTTTCAGACATAAATACATACAATGGTGTGACTGTGTTATTCTCTGAGTTATTATTGGAACGCTCGATCTTTCGTTAACTGTTTCTAAAAAATTATTTTGTTTGTGCCCCTAACATAAATTTTCTGGTGATGCAGAGATAACTGCTTCACCCAACGTGTCACTATTGTTGGTAGCCACCAATTCCGTCAATTTTATCATGATTAAAATCTACCACAAAGAGATAAAATCTTTCTGTAGCTTCCTCCTCCTTACTTTTAAAAGTGATTCTGTCTTTTGGCTTCAAGGCGATTTATTAGGCTAACTTATTTTATGAGATTTTGTTTACATTTTGTTTGTTTTTTTTAAATTTCATGATTGCAAGCATGAAATTGAAACAAAAACTTGGCTTGGTAATCATTCTGCAGTATGTGTTTTTCTTCGTTTCTTTTACCAAAGAGATTACACATTAAGGGAACCTATATGTTGCTAAGTCCATGTTTTATAAGCTCATTGATAAATTGACTGCAACATTTTTTGTATTATGGGATTATCTGTGGTTGATCGTTTGGTTTTAATTTTTGAAATGCATGAGCACACAGAACCTTGGATTAAAAATTGATATGTGCTTCATAAAATTCATATTGTTATCATATCACTTGGTACAGGTATGATGTACCCACGAATATACCTCATCCTGCTGTCCTGTACATTTAATGACCCTCATTCATTATTCAAATTGGCATTTGATAGTGTTTAGGGTTTAATCCTCATTGTGCGTAATGGATCATAGGTCTGTGCTTCCTCTGGTTTTCTGTCACTCCAAACTTAAACCACCAAACATGCTAATTGCCCAAGTTTGTAGGTATCAGGTCGTTTCAGTTTTCACAGACCTCTCTTTTTTACTTGTCTATTGGAAGACGAAGCCTCCCTCTCATTGTGTCTACTGTGTCTTTTTAACAATAACCATGGCCCTTGTGGTTCGAATCGAACCTAATGGCTGTTAGGCCCTTCTTTCCCATGATGATTCAACAAATGATTTGCAGGCTCACGATTGGGAGATCTTCATCCAAAAATTTGAAGGTTATAACCTGGTAATTGCACATGCCTTTGTTCAAACGTTTGATGGGTTTAGAACCAAAGTTGGGGATGTGCAATTGGAGGTCACCGAGGACTCTATAGCCCGGGCAATAGGACTATCACAGGAAGGTGAGAAATGGTTTAAAAATGTTAAACTAGAAGACGTGCCTTGGAGCATGTTCATGGACTCTTGGAAATCTACATGCTTCCCTAAAGGTATTCCTATTACCCTCTTGAAACCTTGATGGCACGACCTTATTTTGATTTTGAAACAATTTATAACTTGCGAGGGCAGATATGGTTTAGTATTTTTATACCACATCCGACTATTGATGTTGTTCCTAGGGTTTAAACTAAACATGCCCTTCTATTTGTTGATGAGCCTGTATAAGATGTCAACAATTTATAAGAAACAAATATTGAACCCTCTGTCAAGCCTTTTTCATCACAGGATTATAATAATTATGTTGGTATCGCACGTGTCTCAATTGGGGACACTTGGGAAAGCTTCTTGAGTCAGAACAATTTTTCCCAATCCGAAAGAACAATGAACTCACCTTTAAATGTAAACCAGATTTATGATAACCCCGTGAACGAGAGTCAAGTTTCGATTCACATGATGAATGTGAACTTAATGAACCAAATTCTGTTGCTTTGCAAACCCTCCTGGGTAAAAAACCATGATGTATTTTTACACCCAGAAAATCATTAGAAGAGGTATTGGATGTTTTAAAAAAGAAGGTTTCTTCTGATCTTGTTAATTAACCGAATCATGGTTTTAGTGATAAACCTACTATAAAGAAAATTCATAAGAGAAAGAAACATGATAACTCAGATTTGAGTTTTATGAACAAGAGATATGGCCGATTGATTTCCAAGAGACATAGAAATTGAAAGCATGATCAGTTGAGCTCAATCTCAATGATAGAGGTCAATGATCATTGCTCCAATGAAGAGATCAACGATTTCCTTGCACAAGAAGATCTGTATGACTAGTTTCTCGGGAACGAAACTGCTGATCAAGTTGTGTAATACAACTTCTCTCTAGACTACCTCCATTTTTGAAAGGCCAAGAGGGATTTGTTGGCATTAGCCATGAATTGAAACAAGCCACAGGAAGAGCCGAAGCATCCATTGATGAGTATGCTCAACCTCGACCTTCTATAGCTCCGGTACTCTGTGACAATTGCTTGGACTGGGTAGAACCCTATTACAGGGACATACCATATTTACAGGCACAATTACAACATATGGTTGCTCGCAATTCTTTGCTTGAATGAGAAAATCAAGAGTTGAAGACATGTGCATATCAGGCAAGTAAAAGGCCCAAGAGATCCGGTAATATAATTATAAAAAATGCAACCAACTTCAATTCCATCATAAACTCAGAACTATCCGACCCTTCACTATCTAATTTCCAAAATGGTAAAAGTTGTTTTTTATTCGATTTGATTTTATTCTATTATGAAAGTCGAATATTAAGATTTAGTTTTGATTTTCTTTGTTAATATAAGACTAGCTACATAATCTCATGATTCTATAGCCAGACTATTTTTGAATGTTAGTTGGCATTATTTTTTGAATATCGATTTCGTTTTGTTATCTACAGGAAAATGATAATTATGGTGCTATTTACATGGATAAACCATCTTGGATCATGTGTTGTATAGTTCAGTAGTTTCTTTCTTTTATTTGATAAAAACTTTGTCATTATATAATAAATTTTGATAAACCAACTCCTACAGGAATGGTTTCATTTTGTACTATTTTTGTAAAACAATCTATTTTGGGGGAATTGCACTCTATCTTGCATGATAAGAGTTTGTTAATCCAAAACTAGTTTAAATAGTGATCATTGTTAAAGGTGAAGACAACTTTTACTGGGATACTTTATGGGCATGTGATTTTGAGAACTGATATAGAGAAGTTATTCACCATTGCCTTTAGACCTGTGTGATGCTTATTCCATTATGTTTTTTTATTGCCTCGGTTTTATGAAATATTATTATGTTTGATGTAGCTTTAGCCTTGTCATCATATAGTGTTTCGTATGGTTAATTATTTTTATGTTGTTTATAATTTGTTATTCCATTTTCTATCTGTGATCAATCTGTCATTTGATTATTATTGATTTATTCTGGATATTAAATGATGGATCATATTAATACTTTGAATTGATTTTTCTTTCATTCTAAGTGTTGATTATCATAATATCACCATATCTTCACATTTACCATTTTGTTGTTATATTCTCCCTCCAACACATCTTTGAATTTATTCTCGGAGTATTAGCATTGTTCTGTCACAAGTTTCCCTCACATGTAAGACGATTAGGAGCTCAAATTACTCAAAAAGATAAACTCAGTTTAATCGATTAGTTACAGGTTAGTCTCTGTGTTATTTAGTTTAGTTACTTATCAATGAAATAATGATTACATGAATTAGATTTGACTATTTATGTATCGTTGTTCAGTTGCATGTGCTTAGTATTATTAGTTTTTAAACATTCAAAAAGAAAAAAAAAATGTATGTGCTTTCTTTATCTCTTTAGAAACACTTTTAAGAACATCATTTTCGCAAGATTCCAAGTAAATGTTGCAAGCTGTATATAAATTGTTTATAATCACTTATACATATTCATTCTTTTTATTTGAACACTTGTAATTAGTAAACTTATATTCTTAGTATCATATCTTTTCAGATTAGTTTCATTTCTTTTATTATTTTTAGGACTTTAGTTGGCCAACGGATCCATTAAACCCGTTGGGTCATTTTATTCCAAACGGCTTGGGTTATTTAGACAACCCCGGTCTGGATTTGACCTTCCAATTGACAGTGTGTCAAATACGCTCATCAGCACACTCCTATGCATGGAAATGTTTAGAGTTAGGGTTAAAGGTTTATGATCAGAGTCAGGATCATGGTCATTTAAAAGGTCAAAAGTTGCTATTTGGTTGGAAACAAGGATATCATATATCACATAATCTACAACACTACTACCTAGCCCATGAATACAAGTCATGTTGTTGGAGTTTGGCCACTTCATTAATCCATTGAAAATTATTAGGTCTTGAGAACTATAGAGCTTGACCAACTCAATACCAAACAAATTCTCAATTAGGTCTTCATAGCTTCTTTCGTAGCTATTAGATAAAACAAGGTCCTCATCTGTCATAAAAGGATTATGGTTGGAATCAGTGCTTAAAACAGTATCTTGTTTAGTTGCAGTCCTAACATTAAAGTCTCCTAGCAAGAGGACATTACCTTAATTTTTCAAACTATAAATATCTTGTTCTAAATTATTATAGGGACAATTGTTATCTATATTATTTTTCTTATAAAAAGTAGAATTAATAAGTGCAAAATAGAAAATTTCTATATACATCTTCTTAGCATTGGTGTTTGAAATTTCTATCCAAATGTACTGATTGAGAGGGTCAATCTTATGAAGTTGAATGTGAGGAGAAATGCTCTTTATAATATAACAAACTATGCCTCCTATCCCTCTACGATGGGATTTTTTGTTCCATGCCGACCACAAGACAAATCCTTCTATGTTAGGGACCTTAGACTCCTCATGCTCCCAAGTTTCAACTAGACAGATAATATCAATATCACTCAGGATCCAACTTATAATAGGACCTTTGCACCATTGAAAGCCATGACAGTTCCACAAAAGGATCATGAGTGTCCCAAATTCCTATTTATTATTATCCTTCTGGTCTCTATCCCTAACAATAGCTTTTCGATTTCTAATTATTGCCTATTTTCCTTCTTTCCTGACTTCTTTTACCTTTTGAACTTCCTTCTTTAATTTAGCTTTGTCTTCAGGAATGAGGTCTTCATTTATAAATATTCCTGACCCTTTTAAGCTCAGAGATTTACTAAGTATGCTATATTTATGGTCATTACAACGTACATTGACATGAATCAACCTATCTTTGTGATCAATTATTTTTCCCAGCCTCTTTGCTTCTGTGAGGTAAGTTGTATCAATTGTGATTTATTATTTAATTTTTGTTTTACTATTGCCAACATATCCTCCTCTTGTTGTTCTTTTATGCCAAAACTTATGAGGTTCAAGCCTCTTTTGTTACGCTCATGGTCCAGTTCGATTAGCTTGTTCATTTCCTCTTTGATGGGTTTGATATCCAATTTGTTTTTCATATTACTGAGGGTCAAATTGTTGGTTAGTTTTTCTTCTAGCTCTTTAATCCTATTTCTCAAGTTGTGATTTTCTTCAACCCCTCCTTCTTGGGTTGATTGTTTATGTTTTTCCATTTCTTGAATTCTATCCTTCATGGTCTGCAATTCACTCTTGAACCCTAAGAATCTATCCTCTATTTGTGTTTGAATAGTATCTTTAATTTTTTTATCAATCATTGCCTCTAGATCTATTTGGAGTTATACGTCTCTTTCTTCAGTCGTTTTTTCTAATGATTCTAACTTTATTTGAATTTTGGCATCTCTCTCTTCTCTCCTTTTTTTTATTGATTCCATGTAATCATAAAGGATCTCTAGGGTGATTTTGGGATGCCTCCCCCTGTTAGGATGAGTTTTTGGAATAGGTGGTGGAGTGCTCATATTGAAAAGAAGAGAAAAAAAATGTAACAATTATTATTTTGGATTAACTTTAAAAATGGGAAATATTTTTTTATAAATTGATAATAATTATATTAATTATTTTCTCTCAAATCAACTTTTACATATGAAACTTAATATA
>ML801509.1:76173-87780 GCA_009831015.1 Picea engelmannii | reverse complement strand
AAAATTTGATCCCCTGATCACTCATGAGGATAAAATCCCCCTTCGTTTTTTAAGAGGTGGTATTCCTCTATTTTTAATTGCATGTAGAAATATAAACAATGCCTAAGAAGGACTTGAAATAAAAATTCACATGCAAGAATACCTGAGACAAGACTGGGTATCCCAATAAATAAACTATTTACAACATATTACAGGTCTCATAAACAAATAGAGTATGAAAATAAATAGGATGACTTTTCCATCACAACATTCATCAAGATAGTACCAAATTCAAGGAAAGGAAACAAGAAAATATTGGCCGCATATGGTATAGAACTCTAAATGACCATTTCATTAGGCACAAAAAAAGATTGGGATGGATACACATTTGAAATCTCATGCTTGATATCAAAGTCTTTAAGATTAAAATAATGTAATATCCCAAAATATTTCTTTGGGAACCTCAAAAATAATATATGTCTTTAAAAAATACAAGGAAAATGTCTTTGAAATAATAGATTCGCGTTTGTACTTCAGCAAGGACTGGGATGGGGCTCTAGCGGACCATGAAATTAAAATAATATGATGGAAAGATTTTATCAACCCTTTACTTTCTTGAAGGTTCTTCTTTTGTAGACGCTTGTTGTGGTTGAGGTGGCATAATTGTTGCAACTGTTTTTTGTTGTTATGGATTGATGATTTTGATTAAGGATTTTCTTAACCAATCTTAATATATTCCCTCACGGGGGCCACCATGATCTCATGCCTTGTCTTTATTTTAAAAAAACTCATTCTCCATTTCTCTTAGGTCCACACTTTATTGGTGTGACGTGTCATCTACCTCATCATTTCTATTGATGTCTCTGACTATCCACCTTTCAATTTCTTCCTCGGAGAATTTTGTTGATTCAGTGAACTTGTGTTCCCATGCAACTTTCAATACACTAAGTTGGTCTAGCAATTTATCTTTAGATGAAAGTATTGTTTCCATTAATAGACTCAGACCATCAAGCTATTTATTGATATCAACAAGCTTAAAGAACAAGTCACCTCTTTTGTTCTTCAAAGCATCTAGTTCACTTATAATTTCTATCAAGATTTTATTTTCTTTAACCAATATGCATTAATTTGTTTCATCCAAATATTTGAAGGAATATTTTTCTCTCTTCTCTAGATATCACTTAAGATTGAAACTTTAGTTGAGAATGTACCCACAGTGTCCCTATAAAAACCTTCAACATTCTACATATCTTTTTGAAGATGTTCTTTACAATTTGTAATTCTTGTTTCAAAGTTGGTGGAGCTCTGTGCAAGATCCCAAATTTCCCAAATCAAATTCATTCTTTTCTATATCCCATCTTTGACATATTTTCTTATTATTTGCAAAAAACTTCACGAACCTTTACATTTGTTACTACTTTTCAGGATATCTTCTAAAGTGAGTGTTGGTTGAATTTTATTCAAAGGTTTTGGAAATAAAGGTCCTGGAATTAAAGCTTCCTCTAATTCTTTTATTTTTTGTTTTAATTCGAAATTTTCCTTCTCAATGTTAGTGAAAAAATGTTTCAGGGTTTCTACAATTGCTTCATAGAATTGTACAATTTTTTATGGTGCAACTCCATCAAAACAAATTGTTGATTTCCACTTTTCAGATGTCTTCTTGTTTTGTCTGTTCACTTTCTCAATTAAAATTTTCTTAGATGCTCGATTGTAGGCCACATGGTGCAAAGTCAAAGACTCCTCTTTGAATATATTTAGTTCCTAAGTGACTAGGGATTCAATGATTTCTCATGTTTCCAACAGTCTTTTCTCAAACCAACTAGGTTCTTCGATAAGCTCATCCACATCCATAGCTCATGGGATTTCTTTGGTTTTAGGTATGCCTAACCCTATTTTATGTGTATCACTTTTATTTTGGTATAAGTATACAAAATACATGTTTTTTCAAGGTTTTTATTTGGGGGGTCCTTATATCCAACATCGTCTGAATTTCGGACAGGTTTTTTTCTCATCTCCAAACCCCTTCTCTTAGGTTTTGTTTTTACCAGGGTACTCTTTTGAGACACAGTCGGTGATTTGGGATTTCTATCCTCTACTTCTCTACCATGCCATCGATACTAACTAATTTCTCCATGTCAATTAAAGCTTGGTAGGCGAAAGTCTCAGGGAGATCCAATTTATCTCCACCCCTTTATTTAAACTATTTGATTTTGGTAAAATAAGAAGAATAAATAATTGAGGACGTATGTGCAGTAAACATATAATTTGGGTTGAAACCTTCAACACGTTCAACTTCTTTTAGGCCGAGTTGGTCGAGATGACCTAGAAGTTCATCCAAATGGGATATATTTTTTACAATAATTTCTCCAATTTTCAAAGGCAGGGGGATGGATTTCTTATTTCTCTTATCATTGAAGAAGTGAGAACAGGTCTTGTATTGCTTGTAAACTTCTACAACAAAATGTCTATCTAATACATAAAACGAGAGAAGGAAATGTTTCTCTTCACAACCAAATATCCTTATGATACTGTAATCTTCAGTGGTTTCAAAAAATCATTTCTATGCGAGAAATATGGCAGCTTCGAGTGATAATCTTGACGTATAAGGGCCAAAGACCAATTTTTTGAACTCTGAAATGAAACTTTTATGAACCGGATAAAAATAATACTTATCTTTGTGCCTCCACAAGAATGGATACTAGACGAAGACTAGTTACACCTTAAAATCAATGCATCTTTCCCTCGGTAAGTCCTCAAACACATGGAAATACACTATGGAAAAAATAAGATAGGACATCATATAAAATTTCAGGGACTTTTTCAAGTTACTCAATTGAAATGTAACTTCACTAGAAATATTTTGGCCCCAATCTATGATGGCATTTTTATGTAGAGAAAAGTGAAGGACATAGATGATATTTCTTGGTACAAATGTCATGGATTTCATGCCAATAATATGAGAAAATAACCAGGAAAATTCCTTGTATGGGTATTTCAAGAAACTTGCCTCAATCTTGTAAGCACTAGTGTCATTATTTGGGTCGACTAGATATTTACTAAGAAATTCTTCTCCTACTTTATGTTGTTTAAGGAATTCATTAGCCTCTTCTC
This sequence comes from Picea engelmannii, assembly GCA_009831015.1. Taxonomy (NCBI): domain Eukaryota; kingdom Viridiplantae; phylum Streptophyta; class Pinopsida; order Pinales; family Pinaceae; genus Picea; species Picea engelmannii. The sequence continues at coordinate 84,690 of ML801509.1, read as the reverse complement.
CCTTGAATCACATGGTGGATGTAGGAAGACGTATCATTATGGTAAGTATTGATGGAGCGAAAGAGATAGGGTGTTTTCCTTGGAGTTGAATTATTCTCTTCTCTGAATTGAATTTATATGCACACCATTGAATAATCTCTCTGAAATATGTTACTTATAGAACACAACTAACAAGGGCTATGCTTGAAGTCCAAACCTAGTTCGTATTTTTCTTAGCTGAAGTGAGGGCCTTGTAATAGTTTTATGCTCCTGACCACTGGAAATATTGATCTTCATGCCCAAGCATATTTAGTGTATCCCCAAAATACTATTTTGTTCTCTTACTTGAAATCATTTCTCTTGTTTTTATTTTTGGCAATAGGTGGCGCTGATGTTGATATTTACAACTTGGCATGTTAGTTAATATTTAATTTACCATGTATTTCTCTGATAGTTTAATCATTGTAGTTCTTTTTCAAAGTTGTTGGCTTCCACGAGAAGATTTTTGAATTTATTACAAGGTTTATGAGATCTTCACTACTTTAATAACATCATTATATTCTCACAAGTGGTGAGGGAAAATAAATGTGATGGGAAGTGGTGATGTGATGTCGTGGTGGATGAAAAGTGATCAAGTATGAAGGTGAAATACAACGACTCAACGCAGGCTACAATGTTTCTGAAGAGTGAGTTCTAAGATGCATATGCAAAGTTCACAAGCGAAAGACATATTTTCACTGCAGGTATAGCCGATTTCCAAGAAGATACACTTATGGCACTAGAAACCTGTAAGGACATGGAGAGATGGTAGAAAAATCATACCAAGCGGTAGAACAAATTGATTACATCAACGCAGTGCAGAAACATCGAGATGCAGAGGATCATGGTATTTGAGTGCTAAGGGATAACAACATCTCCTAGATCAGGAAAGTAGCCAAATACTGGGTAAATATGGCCCATGAAACTCAACGAGATATATAGAAGAAGTGGGTTGAGTGCGAAAGATGCTGGGAAAAGATCAATCAAGAGATGAAAGACATTGGCCTCCCAGAGTTCAGCTCGCCTGAGGACTTTGTCAACTTGCATGACATAGTCAAACAACATGCAGAATAAGACTCATCATGGGCAGTGGAGATCGCACAGGTGGAAAGCATGACACTAGGTCAAATACATCATTTTATGGAACATCTAATCAAGGCTCATGCAGTTCTGCAACGTTTGAGTGTCAAAATCATCAAATACAGAAAATGGGCAGTAGAAGTGAAGGAAATCCTTTCAACCCCAATGGACCAACACAGATTCCTGTATGCTAACACATGCGAGGCTATCTTCATCAAGTGGTCGGAATACGAGAAGAGTCATCCATTCTAGTAGAACCACAAGATGATTCCTAGAGGACAAAGAGATCAAGCGCCACGTGACAATTTTTGTTTTACTTAACACCAACTTGTAGTAGCTATTTTTAGTTAGTAATTCTTTATAAATAGGGTGATTGACCTTTTAGAAGGGGTCAATGGTTTTGGGGAAAAGACACTCTTTTTGAGAATTGTAAAGAACTATTTATGAACAACCTTAATTGAGAAGTTATGTTTAGAATAAGAGACAACATTTCGTTTTTCATCAAAGGCGTTGTGTGATTGGATTGAGGATGAATTAATTCCAACTTTTATTTCAGTAATTGATGTTGTAACAAGTAAGAGTTTCTGAATATATTGATAAGCTATATGTTTCAATATATTAGCAGTTCTTTTGTTCTTAATGATGAAAAACAAATCGTTGTGTTAATGTGTGATTGATGGTAGAGCTAAGAAAACTATTTTTCTTGCAATCATCTTATTTCATGTGTATTTTCTTTCAATAATTTTATCTTAGTCATTGTTGAAATACCAACAAGTTAATGTATTATTACTAGACTTGTAATAGGTGTGAATATCTTTGTCTATATGCTTGAGTACAAGGGTTATCCCAAACCCAACCTTCTTCAGTAGTTATGAATCCCTTCTATTAGTTGGTGTATACCAACACATTTCATTTTATTAGACTCATCTAATAAAAGAAAAGACAAAAAAAGAACATTTAATATGGAGGAAGAACTTTCATTGAAAGATATCCCGTCAATCACTAAGTAAATCCCATCGATAAATTAGCTAGATCGAAAGATTTGGAGAACAATTCCACCATCAAACATTGCAAAGTCTATTTGGGCCTCTAAGGCAAGTTTGGTTCCTACTCTTGAGTTAAAGGGATTTCAGACCCCTCAAGAGAATTGGCATTAGAACGAGGGCCTGAATGAATGTCTAACAATATTTTTGATATAATATTTCGCATGGTAATGTTAAAGCAAGAAAGAGTTTATATTATCTTCATTGTGAAGAAGCAGGAAAAAAATTATGGTATTTTCATTGTGAAGTTGTGATTGTGATTAGGATAGGTAGTGGGGAATTTTTTGGAAAAACATAAATAAACTTTTAACCATAAATATTGTGGTATCTATATATATATATATATATATATATATATATATATATTTAATCCACTATATGTGTCTTTGTGAAAATCCTATTCACATTTTTGCCAAATTTTTTTAATGAAGTTTGTGATAATATGAAAAAATAAATAGATACAATTTTTAAAGAAGTGAAATTTGAGAAATAAATTAAAGCAAAATAAAAATACATGTGTGCAAGTATTTGATTATTAATATACCCAAATACTTATTATTTGATTAATTTAGATAACTATAACTATTTATAATTTTAATAATTATAATTAAGATGTTATTATGATATTAAATAATTATTAATATATATTATAATAATAAATAAATATTATTTATTTAAATAATATAAATAATTATAAAATTGTCAATTTCATTTAATTTAATTTGAGTGATTGTGTGATGAAGTGTTACTCTACTCACCTAAATTTTACTCACAAAGATGAAGACATGTATATATATAATTATTTTTAATAATAATTAATAATATTAATTATAACTATTTATTATGATGATGATGGTTAATACACTAAATTTGGTCTATAGGATGTTATATAGGGAATTTTAAAAGAAAGTGTTTTTCATCTTCAACCCTCTTAGTATCACAAACATGATACTTTTTTTAGACCCATAACGTTTTAAGAATTGTTTAGTCCTCATTTCACTATGGAGCTTGTGAGGGTTTGTTCTTATTTTAATGGTCAAACTTAAAAAAGATTGAAAGCTCATTTATATTGTCCACAATACCTTTCCACAATATTTATTGTTAAAAGTTCATTTATGTAGTTAATATAAGATCTTTCAAGAAAATGTTCTCTAACAACTTCAACTTCAATCACGAGTTCACATTAAAAATAGCATAAACTCTTTCTTGCTTCATCTTACATTCCCTTCTCCCAATCACAATAGATGTGATTGACTAGATTAGACATGTACCCTTGACATTGTCCAAGCCTAAGTTAAATCTCCATATTTTATCTCCATGATTATGCTAAATCCCAACTGATGTGTTTGCATTATGTAAAAAATATAATGGTATTCATTGATGTGATCTCCCTATCTTTATTTTTTATAGATTTTTTTGGGTTGTTTTAACCATACGAATGTGTTAATCTTGAGAATGTGTTAATCTTGAGATTTGTCCCAACCACAAGAGGCCAATTATAGAGGAGATTGGACTTTACATTATATTTTGTGCCAAAGAAGATTAAGTGGGCAAGCATGGTTTAGAAAACTCCATTTATGGTGGAACAAAGGAAATAGTAGAAAACTCCATAAGAAAATCCCTACCTATGTGTTTGCATTATGTAAAAAATATAGTGGCATTTATTGATGCCATTTCCTTGTCTTTATTTTTTATAGGTTGTTTTAGGTTGTTTTAACCATACCAATGGGTTAATCTTGAGATTTGTCCCAACCATACAAGGTCAATTGTAGAGGAGATTGGAATTTGCATTATATTTTGAGCCAAATAAGATTAAGTGGACAAGCATGGTTTTCTCAATATTACATTAGGAAAACATATTTTAATAAAATTATAAATGAAATTATTTACTTTTATTGAATTAGAAAATATTATGAAACTATCTAATTTTAAAGTAATTTTTTTCCAATTATTTTTGAAGTAATTTAAATTCAATTTGAAATTTTTTTCCCACATATTTTTAATAAACATTAATAAAATTAATATAATAAAATTATTTAAAATTAATTTTGACATCAATTTGAAAAATTTCCCTCCTTAAACTTAACTAAGAATTAAGTGAAGGTAATATAGTATAGTTATTAAAAATAATTTTATCAATTTTTAAAACATTTTAATGTTTTTCAATCATTGATCCGAGAGAGGTTTTATAGCCGAGACGAGATGTTTAGGTTTAAAGTGTTAAGTGTTATATTATAATTATAATAATAAAGTTGGCTCAAATAATAATAAAAAATAATAATAATAAAGTTTACTTAATATATTAAGTGTGGAGAGGGATTAAATCTCTCTAGGTGCAAACCTTTTTTCGAATGCAAAACTTGAGGACATGTTAAAGATTTGCACCTCCATAGATTTGATGCCACTAGGGGCTTGATAAATTCGGGGTTAAGATGGATCTATGCTTGTATTAATTATGATAGAGTACTTAATTAATATAGATGAAGTGAATATTTTACATTTTTTACAATAAAATGATAGAGATACAAACTTATTAACTTCCAAAAAGTTTAAGCATATTAGAAATAAGGAAGTTGTGCTCATTCCTAAAGGTCATCAACAAACGTCTCAAGAAACTTATCATTATTTAATATAATGTAATGTAAATGCTACATATAAAGGTATGAAAATTATACATTATTTCCAAAATCTATTTGTGTAAATTTCAAATTTTAAATGAAGTTAAAATTTAGTATAACAACTTCATTTATCTAATCATATAAATATATAATATTATTATTGATTAAGTTAAAATTAATTGGGTAATATTAAGTAGCTTTGAGAATTTCTTACTTAAAAGTTTAGAAGACCAAGTGTATTAGAATAATAGAGCGTAATGGATCTCACTAATATATTACAATTTTTATTTATCAATTTATTTTAAAAGGGTTTTCAAGACTTTAAATTACATATGTGACGTTGTTAATAGTTATTAACATCTAGATCGGTCCAATTCTATTTAAACTTTTCAAAAAGTGAAGTAGTCATTTTCATTTCTATTTTTCTTTTAGACTATGCATAAGCAATGTGTTATTAAAGTTTCAAGTATTTTATAATTATTTTAGCTTTTAGCTTTGGGACACATATAGCTACTACTTTAAAATATTTTTAAGAGACACATATAAGTAGTTTTGTTGCTGATTTCAATTGTATTGATATTCAATTACTTTATCATCTAGAAATGTATGTAATATTCTTAAATCCAGCTTCCTAGAGTTTGTATTGATATTCAATTACTTTAAATCCAACGTCCTACTACAGTGTGATTGATGCATTTTTATATATAGTTTATACTCTAGACTTCAGGTTAACATTTAGTACAAAATTCCAACACTCTAGAAATTACATACTACACTATGTGATTTGTTTTGCATTAAACTGCACAAAATTGTAGCAAGGCACAAAATATTCTTAGACAAGTTTATTTATATAGAGAGTAGAGAGTCTAGGATGTACATATACTAGGTACTCACTTGGAGTCCTCTAAACAAAGGCCTATAAGAAGATCTACAACAAAAGGCCTCATTGACATTGCCAAAAGCATTTTTCAATAAATTGCCTCATTTTTGAATTGGTAACCTTTTGCAATGATGCATGCCTTATACCAAAACTCACCCTTTTATAAATATAAGAAACATTACTGCACTCATTGTCACTAATCTCTAGAGTAACCATCTCCACTAAGCACATGCCGAACGGATAAACATCTACATGTTGATTATAATCATCTTCATATAATTATGGAGCCATGAATTTTGGTGTACGAATGATAGGTTGCGCAGCATGATCATTTGCCACGATAACAACAAAACGAAGATCCTTGATCTTCAGAACACCAGTATTACCATTCACAAATATATTGTTGCAATTTAGATCTCTATGAATTATGCAAGGGTTATGATTATGATGATAATTCAATCCCCCCAATATCTGACGTGCCCAATTCTTCACTTCCTTCATTGAGATATGTTGATGCTTTTGGCAGTTCTACCTCAGGTTCCCGAGGTGCATACCTCAATAATAAAATTCACATGTCTCGTGCTTCGAGGGCCCCCTTTTATTGCAAACATAAACTTAATATCTACTACACATAATACATAAATCAATTAACCTTTTGGACACGTAGAAGAAGTTAGGTATGAAGGGAATGTCTAAATTTTAGGGGTTTGTCTCTCATTGGCTCTTAAAGTGGCTTTACTGAGTTTTATTACATATAAATACATTATTATTACTTCAATGTTAAAAAAACTGACAACTTTGTTAATAATATGGATAGTGTTTAAAAATGACTTTGAGTAAGCAATTTTGAGTAAATTGCATAGCTTCTTCAATAATGTGGATGACCTATCCACAACCAATTAGTATGCTAAGTAATGTTGAGAAAAATAACAACCTCATGAAGAACATGGATTTATTTTAAAAATAATTAAGTATGTTAATTCTACTAAATAGAAACACGTGTTGAGAGATATTCACAGAGGGAAGATAGATGGTGTTTTAGGAGATTTATGTAAGGTATTTGCTTGGGCACACTGTTTAGGTGGGAATAAAGGGTTGAGGTAAGGCTCAATGAATGAAGTGGTGAATCGTTCCATGTTTCCTTTATACAAGTTGAGCCTTGAAGGCATGACCCAAACATCATCAAATTAATGAACCAACTTCAAATACAATCATTTTTATTACAATATTTTTATAATCACGATTGAACCCCCTAAAAGTTCAAACATAATCATTTTAATTGTAATATCTTTATAATATCACTTAACAACATTAATATAAAACCTCCCTCGAATTACTAGGACTTATGTTCGTTATTGAAATGATATCTATTAATGGAAATGGAGGTGCATCAAGGCCAGGTCAACGCCCGCACACTCCATGTCGAGTTATTTCATCATAGCATTAATGTGTGTTGTTGGATTCTTAATGCAAACATCAACGGGAAGGATTTTTGTTGCAGACCTCAGACACCGATGGCTCGTCCAGGGAAATCGTCCAGCCTTCGTTGAAGACTCCCTCAATGAACCGACACAACCCTCTCATATTTGCTTCCTGGATTCCAGGTACCACTGGACCCTTCATGAGCATTATAATTTCTCTCTCCCTGTTTCAAATGTGTATCTTTGTGAAGTATGATGCGTAAGGTCTTTCATCGAATATTTTCTCAGCCCGAGGGAGGGAACTCCTTTTCGAAATTTCCAAAATTTAGAGTCTAAGGGGATTTCTTCTTTTCGCCTTCTGCTCTTATTTCCCCCATGAAATTCAGTTTCACGGTATCCTTGTTTTCTTTTGGATTCTGGAGGTACCTTCCTCATTTTGTATGGTGTAATTGGGGCCCGAATTCGCCTGTTACCAGAGCTTCGAGAGTTTGTATGGTATGGTGCTTCATTTCATTCTCTCTAGCTTCAAATTATGTCCTGAGAGCCTTTCCATCCTTTACCAAGTTCAATGTGGTGTCATTCCAGTTCCCCCTCACTATCAGAGTCATCTTAAATTTTATTCGCAGACAACCGACTCTGTGCCCAATCATTTTTGGACCTTCATTATTCACCCGTGGGGATCAATTTGGATCCTTTTCTTAACTTTCCTTTGAATATCAAGATTTGAAAGTGCAATATAGTGGAATTAGAAAAATTTCAAACAATGGAACCGGATTGGAATGAAGGAAAAGGCATATTGAAGAGGTATGAGGGCATTTTTGAGTGCATCAGGATCCAATTTGAAGAATTCATGTCCAGATTCAGGAAAATTTGGTTTCAGTCATTTTCAACAACAAAATTAAGAGTTTAGGTAAAAAAATAAAGCACAATTTTTTTTCTATAGAACAAATAATAGCTATACAAGCTATACATTTGTAGATAATGGAAAGAATGGAACATGAAATCAAACAATCTCGTGAAAGGGAGATAGAAAGACACAGGGTTAATGGGTTAGAGAAAATTGTTGCAACACTACTCCAAAGGATGGATATCTTTCGAGAGGAACACAACTACGCAGGCATGCCAGCTACGAGTTGATTAAGGAGGATAAGAAGCATAACACTTGAATACATAGGACAATGCACAATACCAAGTTGAAATGAAAGATGAACCAACAAACAATCTAGTAATTTGAATGTTCTTTAAATGCATTTTATTTTGATGATGATTTATCAGAATTTATGGCAGCTTGGCTACTGAAACATATATGTTTTATCTTGTTTTATATGATAGGAGGAAAATATATATGAACTCGACCATGAAGATTGGATTTTTGTAAACTTTTATGTTTTATTTTGTTTTATATGATAGGAGGAAAATATATATGAACTTGACCATGAAGACTGGATTTTTGTAAA
>ML801509.1:52552-72659 GCA_009831015.1 Picea engelmannii | reverse complement strand
GATCATGAGATACATTTATGATTTATTATATTTTTTGATGACTCAGGAATCGGGACATGATTCATTTTTTATGTGTGATGTATCACTAGACATCTTATATATCTTATATATTAGTTTTCTTTCCATATTCATGTGACGATCTGTCTATTTGATGCTATTGTTGCTTTAAATGTTTCAAAAATTAAAAAAAAAAATAAATATTTTTGTATTTTTTTAAGTTTGCCGATATATTGCCGATGTTTTGCCGATTTTTACGAAACATTGTTTTCTGGACCCTGGCGATTTTTTCAATTTCTTTAAAATAATTAATATAATTAATTATATTTAATTAGAGATAAGAAAAAATATAATTTTTTATGATTAAATTTATTATGAAAAATATATGGCTTAAATTTCTTGATACTTTATAATTATTAATTTTAGAGAGAAATCACACCTTTGAAGATATTTTTTTTTTCTTCTTGATAAGTTTTTTTATTAAGATGGATTTAAATTGATATAATGATGTTGTATTTTCTTATTTTAAAGGATTATAGTCACAAATTTATTTCAAGTGATTCAGTAAATCTTTTTTTTATCCTTTCCATTTTATTATTTAAAAAGAGTAAATAACAAATAAAATGTGCAAATTTTAATTTTAATAAAAAATAGTACCATTATTAAGAAGAGAATAGAGACAAAAATATATTTAAAAAATATAAATTATTATTAATAAAGATTTGTTTATTAAACATAGTTTATAATTAATTATATATAATTAGAAATAAAGGAAAATATAATTTTTTTATTATTAAATTTATTATAAAAAATATATGGCTTGAATTTCTTTTCACTTTATATTTATCAATTCATGAGAGGAATCATATTTTTTGAATAGTGTTTTTTTTTCTTGATAATTTTTTTATTAGGATGGATTTAAATTGATTTAAAAAAAATAAGCAATGAATGAGTGGTGAAAATTTTAATTTTAATAAAGAAGACTTTATTCTTTAAAAAGAAGAAGCAATGAGTGAAATATGCAAATTCTAATTTTAATCAAGAGAGTTAGAACTATTAGTAAGTGAGTAGATAAGAAAAGAGATTTCAATAGACTAGAAATTATTATTTATAAAGATATATTGATTAAAGATAATTTATAATTAATTGTATTTAATTAGAACTAAGAGAAAATATAATTTTTTTATGATTAAATTTATTATGAAAAGTATATGGTTTAAATTTCTCTCCATTTTTTATTAGTTTTTGAGAGGAATTCCTTAAAAAGAGTGAAAAGTACCAATTCTATTTTTAATAAAAAAGGACATATTATGAAAGGATATCAATCAATCATTCTAATCATCTGAGATAAACCAAATCAACATTAAATTGAGTAAATCTACTAAACTACTAATTAATATATATATAAACAAAAAAATTAAATTGAGTAAATCTATATATATATATATATATATATAAACAAAAAAATTACAATAATTCTTATAGATAGAAAAAATGGTTTCACTCTTGTAAAAAATTATTAAAAAAATATCACAATATTTTAGAAAAACATATCCATACTTATTTGAAAACTATAAATATCACCTCAACAACAACCAAAACTTTAATAATAAAGTATCCATGTGTAAAACTCAGCTCAAGAAAACAAATCTAAAACCTAACCCTAAATATCAGATTTAGACCCTTCAAGACCTCACAGCACTAAAATTATTAAGCACATGCCTTTAAATATCTGATTTACGCCCTTCAAGACCTCAGAGCACTAAGATTATTAAGCACATGCTTTTTAAAAAAACATTTAATGTCCCAGTGAAAACAAAAATTATAAACAATTAAATTCTAAGTGTTGGGATAGTGCACTTGGTGAGACGTGCATATATTTTAGGTTTGGGGAGAGGTCACCTGTTCCTGGAATTGAGATTTAGTACTTCATATTATCTATAAAGTGGGGAAGTATGGGGTGAGTTTCCCACAACATCTACTCTTGAAAAAAGAAAAAAGAAAAATATTTTTTCCAAAACAACCCAACCCATATATATATATATGAATGATCAACTTATCCTATATACCCCACACACCATCACATCTCTCCCATAATTGTAGAAAATAAAATAGAAAAAACAGAAATATTTCTCCAAAACAACCCATATATATATATATGATCAACTTATCCTATATACCACACACACCATCACATCTCTCCCATAATTGTAGAAAATAAAATAGATCGTAGAAAATAAATAGATTTTACTTGAAAAACTGCGGTTGAAAGATCATGTTGAAGAGTATTGTGGAATGAGGTATTTACATGAAAGCTATTGTTTGTATTTCAATCTCACCCTCCCTTTTTTAACACAAACCCTCTGCGATATTTATAGCCGCTAAAGAGGCAACCGAAACCAACATTTTTTTGGTATGTGCACAGCTTTTACAAACCCTTGAAGAAGAAACGATTTGAACATCAGCATGCCATCTTCAAATCTGCAATGCACAATAAGAAGACGACAAGAAGGAAATGAGTGGAGTGAGAGAGAGTAAGAAAATACTAATTATCTGCATGTACTTAAACTTCCAGGGTAAAGGCTCACCGGATTTCAGATTTATTTGTTTACTTTTAGCAGCATGGTGCTGAACTTGCCAACAGGAGCATTGGGTCTTGAACAAGCTTTGAAACAAGCCTCACTGCAATCCTGTGGATTTAATACAACATGAATTTACGTTGCACTTATCAGTGTTGAACAAGAAACTACAGTAAGAAATAGATATCAATTGAGATTCTGAATTGAATTGAAGAAWGGGGTGGGTATTTTCTTTATGATAACAATAATGTAATATAAGATCAATTGAGATTCTGAATTGAATTGAAGAAAGGGGTGGGTATTTTCTTTATGATAACAATAAYGTAATATAAGATTTCATAGAATCAGACGTCACGTCTTATAAAATTTATATGTGAGGGGCAATGAACCCCTGGGAGCAACTAGAACCAGAGACAATGAACCCTTAGGAGCAGMTATTTAWTCAGTACTAGGTTGAAGTTTACGTACCTGAGAAGCAGAACCTGGARAGTTGGCATTGTGAGCTCTCTTACAGGCTGCATTGCAACCTATTTGGCATGCATCTTCCACGCTGGAATAACAGCACCTAACATCTTCTCCTTGACTTGCCATGCTCTGTGTGCACAGGCCTTGCACCTATATGCCATTGCAAAAGATTAACAAAAAAGGGTAAGTTTCTAAATAATTTCTGATAAGCATTTCCATAGAAGAATAACTAGGTTGAAGTATAGATACCTGCGCAAACACTCGGATTGTGAATAGGCCAGCTTGCTGCAACGCTGTCACTCCTTTCACAGAGATTGCTCGATAATAGTCCGGTGAATCCTTCTGCATTTTGCTTTACCAGTGCTTTAATTCCTTTCTCCTATCATACAATACATTACATGGTCTGATCAACTCAATTTATATTCTTCCTCTCATCTATATTCATACGATCAATCCATCGCTCTCTTTCATTTTGTTCCGAAAACACAATTCAGAATTGTTGTACCGGATCACTTCGCTGATTCAGCGCTACGGACAACGAGAGATGCGGAGACTGACACTGTTAGGTTTTATGCGTGGCATTTTATGGTTGAATATTTTTCACCGTATCGAGCTCTGGTGGATTTGAGTACATATTCTTGTTATCCTATGGAGAGAATATCTGACAGATTGCTTTGGCTTTTGCTTTATCCTGTATGCTTCAGCTTTTGCTTTGTTTAAATTTTATTCTCTCTATAATTGAAATAAAAATCTATAATTTTTAATTTCAATAGCTATGAAAATCATGAAACTCTTGGCATGTCAAAAAAAATTATATTGGAGAACAATGAATTTATGCTTTTTATGTTACTGGAGCTTTGTTTTGAGTTAAGTTTTATTTTGAGTCAATGTTTATAGACACCGTTTGTTGTTATGAACGTTTTAATCATTTTAACTACTTTATAAAAAAATATATTGGAGAACAATGAATTTATGCTTTTCATGTTAATGGAGATTTGTTTTAAGTTAATACTTATAGAAATTATTTGTTGTTATAAATATTGTAGTTATTCTAGTTATTTTTATAAAAATTATATTGGAAAACATTAAATTTATGTTTTTATGATAGATTAATGAACACAAATTTGGGTAATATTTGTTGGAGGACTTCATATAAACTTGTTTGCATATTGTACAAGAATTTAGTGTTCATCATCATTCTTTTTAATTGATTGGTCATTGTAATACACTTATATAGTGGACACAAATAATTAAAAGCAATTATCATAAGAAATATGAACTACAAAAAATAAAAGAAAAATAGCAAGAATATTGAATTTGAAAAATATTAGCCTTTATATTTATAATCTAGAAAATAGAGTGTTATGTTAATGGGCCTCTTTGAGGAAGAAATCTGGATCAAACATTACATAACTTCCTACCTCTATAAATAGTTTCTTACTAGACAAACTCTAATCGCTAGTGGTGCCACATCAATGTGTACCAACTTGTTGTGGCAAACAACACCCCCCTTATTTTCTTCTATGCTTGATTGAAAATTAGGGTCCCTATTTTTATGTGAGTTTTCATTTTATCTTTGTTTTCATTTTTCTTATGTGATTGGTTTGCTTATGAAATGGATTGCTTTCTACTGGACATTATTATATCACAACAACTTGGTTAATTATTGAAAGTAGTTTTAATGTGAATTCCTCACATTCACATTGATTTGAAACATGATTATAAGGAATATTTTTACATCATTTAGTAATTGACAAATGATTCTAAAATATGATTTGGCTACATGGAATCTAGTCGTGTTCTTAATTACAATTATCATCAAGGTTTTTATTATGCAAGCTTAGGTGTTTGAACTTTATTTTGAGTAAAACGGACTCTTTATTTTTGTCTTTGAAATACAAACATTTTAGTCATATCATCTAAGGCTTGCTTTAAAATATTAGATTTTCATTATGAGTCAATGTTGTGATTTCAATGGGTTGATTAAAATTTTTCGATAATTGAGTGTTTATTAAATCTTATTGAGTTAATTTTCTCAAATTTATAAAATATTCCCAAATCCCAAAATACAATGTCGAGTTTGGTATGAATTTATACTTATTTAGAAGGTGTGATATCAATTTGATTTGATTCTGTTAATTGGTTTTTCTTAGCTAGAGGATTATGTAGCTACTATTTTAATTAATAATTGTTATTAATTTAATTTTTTTTTACAAGTGTCTATTACAAAGATACAAATGGACCTTTGTTTCCAAATATTCCAAAATAATTCATTCAAATGGAATCATTCATCTCCACGGCTTGGGAAAGACAAAGTTGAAGATTCATGTCAGCTCATAAGAGGTAAAGTTTCATCTTCACATTCCAAGAAAATTGTGAGGAATCTCCCAAAACGGCCATAAACCCACTTGTTGAACAGGCTGGTTTACCTTTTACGTGAGATATTTTCTCCAAGGGTGAATATTTTTGGAGGAATCCTTATCCGATTGAGAGGGAATTTCCTAGATTTTTTGTTGCGCCCAATCTCTAGGAGGCAAACTTCCAGCTTCATTTCCAGTAAAATGGTGATGAATCTCGTAAAACGATCGAAAACCCATTTTCATAACGAGCCGATTTACTTCACATAGAAGTCGTTTCCTCAAAAACTGAATACTTTGAGAGATATTCCCTATTTTTCAAAAAGAATTTTATCATAATTCATGTATAAATATAAGATCTTGAGAGCTACCATGAGATTTTCAATTTTCTGCAAGAGGGGTACTCTTTGCACTATTGTAAGCAAAATTTACTTTTGTAGAACTTGTCTTAATATTTAGATCCAAAAGAGGGGAAATTTTGTAGGGAGAAAGATTGTGAAATGCACTATTGTATGAGAGAGTTTTTCTTTCTGTACGATAAATAAAGTTCTGAATTTTTGAGAGGAGAGGTTATGTACTATTTCAAAAGAATTTTTTGAATAAATTTAGAATTTAGAAGGACTGTACAAGAATTAGCAATTTGGAGCTAATAATAAGTTTGTTTTTCATTGCACTATTATACGAATGCGAGGCTCGTTGTTAACTTCTTTGTGCTAATTTTTTTTTTCTTCAATTAGTATAGATAATGGATGTCAATACTATTGTTGTTTTATTACTTTATGCTATTTGATGTTCTGTAAAACTATCTTTGCAAATGTTTACAAGATTGAATCAGAGTTAGTTATTGGATTTGAAGATACTTGGATAAAGTTAATAATAATTATTTATTAGTTCAACCTTTATCCTGGTTTTGTTATAATTATCAGTGCATCAAGTGAATTATTTCCTAATGTATTGATCTACATTTGATTTCACATTCATTTACTTATTATTGGGTTTAAGTCTATGCAAGAAGTGCTTCAATAACTATTTATTGAGATCACTTTTATTGTATATTTGCATAAACTTCCATCAATTATATGAACTACTTCTATAATCTGTTAGGAACACTTTAACCTTGAATCCAATTGTAGTTTTCTCTTCTTCTTCTTTTACATCTTTCTCTTGATTAGGATAAGGACTAATCCTTTCCTGATTGATATAGTTTTGGCTTTATCTTTGTTTCTTGCATACTAGAATAAATATCATTTGCATGTAGAATACTTTGCATTTTCCAGAGTCTCCATACACAAGAGAAAAATCTACTATGGTCTTGTTGTGCCCTTGTTTCAGGAAATAATTACCTTCTTCAAGCAACTCCAAGAAGGTAATTCCTTCTCTTCTCTCTACCAATAAAAACAAGTAACAAGATACATTAGCAGATAGAAGGCCATGTATATATTTTTGTACATATAGATTAGTCTAGATTAGATTAACATTAGATTATGTTAGTCTTAGATAAAGGGTAACTGGACCCATAACCCTGTAGGAATCACCATCCCAAACGGATAAGGGTCTAATTGGGAACCTGACTGGGTGGTATCCCCAATGTTGATTATGGTCATTTTTGGACATCAACACAACTACATAGTTAGAATTATTTCATAATGATGACTCTTTCACATTAATTACCTATAAACCAACTACCTAGCAAACCTTATTAAAAGAGGATGAATTTGTACATTAATTCATTAATTTCTAAGTACTCCTAAGTAGGGAGGTTAGGGTAAGACCTTAACATGGTCTCCCCTTTTAATGGGATTTTTTCCCTTAAGGATAGA
Organism: Picea engelmannii; assembly: GCA_009831015.1. Classification (NCBI taxonomy): domain Eukaryota; kingdom Viridiplantae; phylum Streptophyta; class Pinopsida; order Pinales; family Pinaceae; genus Picea; species Picea engelmannii. Next base: position 65,441 of record ML801509.1, on the reverse strand, counting down.
GGTGTGAAAAGTGCCAACTTGTAACTCCTTATACAATCATGAAGTCTTACACCACCTTATTGTATTTCACATTATTTGATATAAATTTTATCCTAAGTGTGTATTAGATCATATTTTTCCTCCTTCTAGTCTTATCTCTTGATGAGGTGTTGGTTTGGGAGTGAATCTAGTTTCTGAGGTGCTTTCATCTATGTATTATAGATTGTATCATTGTAATGAATATTGTAATGGAGTAGAATATGGATTAAGAGATTTTATACCAAATTCTTATATGATGTTTAGTGTTTTATTTTTTAACAAAGTATCATAGTTATTATGGCCTTAAGAGCATGATAATAAAATGGTAGTTTTCCATAGAAAATGAAGAATTAAAGCTCCATGTTAATGACCCATAAAAATATTCAAAAATATTAGTTGACGATGACTATTCTCAACACAGAGCATGATAATAAAATGGTAGTTTTCCATAGAAAATGAAGAATTAAAGCTCCATGTTAATGACCCATAAAAAAATTCAAAAATATTAGTTGACGATGACTATTCTCAACACATCTGACTAGACAACGGATACCCTTAGTGTTCCCGTGAAGTAAACAAGTACAGTGAAGGAGACAAAGGACGATGGATTTGGTAAAGCGATTCTACCCATTTTGTCATGCATTTTATTTTTGAAATGAAACCACATCTGAAAATAAGAATTAAGAATTTAATGGTATTTGGATTGCCATCAGATCTAGCCAGCCTTGCTATAAAATAACATGGCTTAATGTGATCAGAATCTATTCACAAATCCGTGATATTCTGAAAATATAATGGGAGTGGCCCATGATATACATTGGATGGGTCACTTAATAAAGCATGTATGTGAATTTTGAATATGTTATTAGTGCTTCATGCAATCTATGAGTTCGTAGCTCATGTATTTTGCTAGGATTCCTTTCTCTTATTGGTAGATATAATTCTTCTTATTTGGAAATTAAGATATAAAAACACATGGTTAGAACCAAAATACAACCACAAGGATTTTTCCAAACTTGACAAGTGGCTCATGGAGAAGCTGGGTGATTTCTTGAATCCCCAAGATGATGTCTCATTTGAAAAAACACTAGCGGAGTTGTTTCCGAGAAGGGTCATATGAATATGGAAGCCTTTTAAGGCTCATGTTCTTGTCACCGTCACTTTTCTTTAAAGCGTTGTTGTCCACCTTTGTTAGTTTCATCAAACTAATAGGCAGAGACATGTATGAAGAAAAACACTGGAAAACTCATGCGGCATGGATCTCCCTTTTCATTATTAAATAGATGCTCTACAATAGAGATTTGAATAACAACCCTAAAATTTTGATACTGTAAAAAACCAAAAAAAATCCATTAATTTCAATTGTTACATTCTTCAACAATGACAATGCCTAAGTGTTATATTTGAAACTCAAAAAAAACTGTTCCCAATGGTTTGGTGAAGATATCTTCTAGATGATCTATAGATCCAAAAAAGTGAACATAAATTTTACCATTGTTGACACGATCATGAATAAAGTGATAGTGAGTGTCAATGTGTTTTCTCTTCCAATGAAACACATGGTTTTTGGACAATGCAATTGCTAAACTATTGTCATAGAAAATAAAAGTTGGCTCCTTTTCCACATGTGCAAGATCTTTCAAGAGTCTTCTTAGCCATACTGCATGGCATTATGTTATAGTAGCTACTACACATTCTACTTCTGTAGAAGATATTGAAACAACGGGATGCTTCTTAGAATCCCATGAGGTCAAATTTGTGCCTAAATGAAAAAAGAGTCTTGAGGTGTTTTTCCTATCATCAATGCTACCAAAAAAATCCTTGCATCTATATCATGTAAGTATGTTGTATTAAAAAGTTGTGTACCACAATCCATAATCAATTGTACTTGCAATATACCTTAAAATTCATTTTCCAACTTTCTAGTGAGAGTCCTTGGGAGACTCCATACATCTGGAAATGAAACTAATTGCATTCATAACATTAGGTCTAGTTGCAGTAAGATAAATGAGGCTTCCTACAAGCCTCTTATACAGTGTTGAATCAACTACTAATCCATCGTCCCGCTTGCTTAATTTTGTTCCTGTTGCAATTGTTATCGGACTAATCGGTAATTGCGGACACAAACTGATCTCCCTAGTTTCACCCCAAAACTAAAAAAAAAACAAGACAACATATTAAACCTTCCTTAGACTTCAGTTATCAAATAAGAAGAGGATCCAAAGCATACCTTTTAAATTTTGTAGTCCTGACCTTGTCAATGTGATCCCATCTTCGTCATGAGGCTTATGGAGAAATATTTGCAAAGAAACACAAGCCAACGAAGACAAGAATAACAGAGTCTATTTGATATGAAACTATGTACGTGATCAAGGAATCATACAATATGGACAAATAACATTCATATAGGAAAGAAAAGTATATATGTATTAAAGAATGTGGAAGAAAGATACAACCATATGCCTTAATGTTGTAAGGTCCCTTCCAATAGTTCCTTGCTTCCCACACACTTCTTTCTCCATGGATTCTGAGATCAACAATCTATCTTGACAAAGCAAAGCCCAAAGCTACAAAAAATTACTCAAGCTCACAACAAAAGCTGGTCAACTCAATCCAAGCTAACCTTCCCCATGAGAACTCCTCTCCTTTTATAGGATGAAAAGGATAGGGTGAAGAGGTTAGGATGATCCCATAAGATCAGGGATGTGAATCACATCCAAATTGATCGGAGGCCACCTCACCCTCGAAGCTTCTATTCTGGAACTTTCTAGAAATTCTTCTTTTTCCTTCGTATGAAAATTGTCTCACCCTTAACACTAAGAAATATGCGACAACGTCGCATGCCACTGTGGGGAAACCTATGATGATCCTATATCGTCGCACACTTAACACTAAGAAAGGTGCGACGATCCATTTTTATAAAGTTTTTGACAAAGGAAAAGATAATTTTCATCTTTTTGGGAAAATTCATGTTCATTCTTCTTCAGGGATTAAGACAATTGATCCTTCTAAAGAAAAATGATAGGTTTACATCATTAACGGTCATAGGGGTGAAAAAAATAATGTGTAGCAGAGATCCCCCCAAAGTATGAAGTTAGAAAAGAGTGATAGCCGAAATACTTTGTCGAGTGTGTGTAGGGAACAAGGAACATGTCGGGTGGAAACCTGCCAACAAACAAGGAAATACAGTACAATAATATATCACCACTGAGGTAGGCATTTTCATACTGACAATACAAACGAATCAAAGCATAAATGTCGACATGAAAAGATCCATGTGAAGTAAGATAACTCATGGCCACCAAACATACACTGTGGATCCATGCCATTATGACTCAAATCTGAGCATAGTCATGAAAAATACATTGTGGATCTATGTATTAAAGATTAAAATTTGAACATAGCCACGAGACATACACTATGGATCTATGCAATAGTATAATCTAAATACACTCCAATGCAACCTGAATCTGTTAGAAAATATCCAAGGTCTTCTTCTCCACCACTCTATAGTACGAATCTAACCATGTGAATACATGTGTTGAAGTCGAACATGGTAGAAACCACTTGATTATCGGTCATTAGTGTATATTGTTAAAAAGTGTGAGGGAAATCACCATTAATGTCAATGAATCCCAAGATACACTAGTACAATCCAACAGGTGTGAATTTGTGAGTTGAATTCGAACACTCAGTGAAATCTCTCGATCAGGGGTCAATAATGAAAACCCATTGTTGAAAGTGAGGAAACCTATCATTGAGGTATGAAAGTTCCAAGGTACCAATTAGTTTCTAAGTCTAATTCTTGGATAATGAGTTGAAGTCGACAGGAAAAGACTCGTCACGGGAGGGCCTTAATGTATCTTCCATCAATGACACGAAATAGGTAAAAATATTTGAAGTAGATCAAAGTAACAAATGATTCAGGAATGACTCAGGGAGGGCCGACATAATAGAATGCTTAAGGACTGCAGAAATGGACGACGCAATAGAAGGATTTCCGGGTTGAACTTCTCTTTGAACATATTGACGACACGAAAACTATTTTGGAAACACTAACTCAAAAACAGGGATCACAGACCAATTTTTAATATTATAAAGGAGTATGATCAAGAGACAAGAGGATTTTCCAACCTAGACACAAAGCGAGTGAAAGGGTGTCATGTTCAAAAGCAACTCTTTCATATAATATAGGTTTAGATACATTTCTTTCCCAATTTCCCCCCCACCATTTCTGGCGAGTACCTCTTTATTTTTACACAAGCTTGAGGAGGATAACATATGCTTGAATTGTAATATCATCCTTCAGATGAGTCCCTCGAAGTATTTTTAAAGAACCCTAGAAATGAGTGGTTCGGTCCCATATGAGCCTTTCGATGTTTGTTTTACGAGTCCAAGGAAAGAAAACTCATGGGTTTTTCATGTTTAGAGACTCTAAAAAACACTTAAAGAAAACTCCAAACTGTCATTTTTCGTAAAGTAGTTTGATGAGACCGAAAAAGAGATAAACTACTGCTCTACAAATGTTTTCTTCAAATGCTTTAACGAGCTTGAAAAGAACAAGATAGATCGACAATCTTTTCATGTTTAGAGAGTCTGAAAAGAGCTTAAAAGAAACTCCAAGGGGTTCCTTTTTTGTGTAACCTTTACACTTCTGAAAAATTGATAAAATTTTACTTGGTTACATTCTCATTGATTTATGAGCACGAGAAAGAACAAAGACTAAGCTCGGGATTGTTTTCATTTTTATGTAAGCTTAAAACTAAACAAAATTATGCTTGGGATAGATTTTATTTTTACACAATATTAAAACTAATTAAAACTATGCTTGGACCTAGTTTCATGTTTACACAAGATTGAACCAAAAGAAACTATGCTTGAGGTAGGTGGTTTCATTTTCACACAAGAATGAACCAAATTAAAAACTATGTTTGCGACTTCCCAATGCATGGTTCACGAATTCACATGGTTGGTACTTATCCCCCAGCTTAAGAAACTAACGGCTCAACTTTAGCATGAAGTCCAGAGGATGGAATCATTTCCCCCCAAGCTTCGTCTCATCCAATGGCATAGGCGGATGATTTCAAGCTTCAAATACTATATGTAACAAAGTACTTGAATCAATCGAAGACGGGAAAAATCTATTTCATTTTTTAACGAGCTTGCCACAAAGAAGAAAAACTATGCTCGAGAATCTAGGTTCAATCCCCAAACCTCTGTTTCATTTTTCAACGAGCTTGACACAGAAACATGAACTATGCTCGTAATACCAGTTTCATTTTTTAACGAGGTTTCCATAGAGATGAAAAACTATCCTCGTAAGCTCCATTTCATTTTTTAACGAGGTTTCTATACAGACATGAAAACCATCCTCACAATTGGTTTCATTTTTTAACGAGCTTGAAATCAGAAAACCATGCTCAAAGCTGGTTTCATTTTTTAATGAGCTTGAAATCAGAAAACCATGCTCAAAGCTAGTTTCATTTTTTAATGAGCTTGAAATAAAAAAACCATGCTCATAAACTCTGTTTCATTTTTTAATGAGGTTGTTATAGAGATGCGAAAATTATCCTCACAACTGGTTTCATTTTTTAACGAGCTTGAAATCAGAAAACCATACTCAAAGATGGTTTCATTTTTTAATGAGCTTGAAATCAGAAAACCATGCTTATGGCCGGTTTCATTTTTTAATGAGCTTGAAATCAGAAAACCATGCTCAAAGATGGTTTCATTTTTTAATGAGCTTGAAATCAGAAAACCATGCTCAAAGCTGGTTTCATTTTTTAATGAGCTTGAAATTAGAAAACCATGCTCAAAACTCTCTTCTTGATCATGGCTTCCAAGAGGACAATTCTCTAGAAGGACACCATGTCAAGGGAAAAGAATCGGTCATGGACTCCAAGAGATCTTCACTTGATGGAAGAAACACACTCTGGAAGGAACACATGTCGAGGGTTGTGATAGGGGTAAGGAGATAAGGCTCCAATAGCCCTACTAAAGAGATAACCCTGTCAACTACCAGATCCAAGTCATAAGATATTGAGCTTACAACGAGACTCTCATCTGCATCAACAACTAAAGGCATGGGAGACAATGCCAAATAATTAACCTATGGTAGAGGAGATATCAACTGCATATATGAACCATTCAGAGAAGTCATCGATTTGACTGTCAAGTCAGGAGAAACAAACGAAAGTTGATCAATAATCACCACTCGTCCATCGTCCGGGAAAGATATCACATGAAAAAGAGTGGAAACAATAGCTTTCATGGCATAAACATAATATCTCCCAAGGAGTAAATCAAAATCCAAGGCATCATGGACTACCATGACGTCAATAATGACAGTTTTCCCTCCCAAAGTTACGGGAAACTAAGGAAGGAATCTTAAAGGGTGATTGGTTCTTCTATTAAAAGATAATAGAGTCTGGGTAACCGACGCAAGTTGAGGATAACCCAAAGCTTGCCAAGCAATAGAGAACAAAATACTAATGGATGCACCTTCATCTATCAATGTCTGAGGAACGTCCCAACCAAAAACCTGTATAATGGTAATATTGAAAGAAATATGAGAAGGAAGACAAGGTCTAGTTAGAACACCCCAATCAAAAAGGATGACCTCATTACTTGGAGGGGGTTCCATGGGGGAAGGAGGAATTCCCCCTAGCATGGTATATTCTATATCAATGAGAAAAACGTGGGAAACATCAGGTTTAATCTCTAGTGAGAGAGTAGGATCAACTAATAATGGCATCAAATTGACCACTTGGGTTTCATTCTCCAAGGGGACAATGGGGTTGATAGGTGGAAATGGATCGACTGCTTGTGTTTCACTCTCTAACGAGAGAGTGGGATCGACCAAGGATGAAATCAAATCGACCACTTTATCAACTAGTTCAATGAAGGATGTGACCATATTGACTACTTGATCAACTGGACCGACCGACGAAGGGACCAGATTGATCAGTCCATGAACTACAGGTGGGTTGAGAGTAAGGATGCGGTAAGAAACTAGAAGTTTATGATGGGAAACAGACATGTCTTCCAGTAGTTTTGAGGCTTTGTCCATATGAGGGAAAAGGTGAGTTTGATGACTCCCTCCACATAAGATACATAGGAACTTGACTCTACTTTTCTTATTCCCAATCGTATCTTGACCAGTTGACAGGAGATCATCATTTTGTTCAGAGGCTGACGATAGAGGTTGGTGAGGGTGTGTAGACCATGCTTCTATAACCTTGGATAGACCAGGGCAATCTTTAAGAAGATGGCTACCCTTACAAAGCCTGCAAGGGTACTTGGTCTTACAGGTTGTTTGGGTGATCTTGGCATCATCAACACTCCCAGCATGATTAACAGTAATTGGTTGTTTTCCAACATGTCCGGAAGTGGTTGGAAGTTTGGACCCTTGCTTATTTTTATTCTTCTTAATATTCCTTTTCTTCTTCTTCTTATCCATTGGGTTACTAGCTGAAGATCTTTCACTCAACAAAGAAGAAGAAAGAGAAGAAGAACTTGCAAGCGAAGAAGGCGAAGAAGATCTTACTAGTGAGGATGGTGAAGGCTTAACATGAGGTTAATGTTCTTGGGGGGAAGTTCTTACAACCGAAGCACTAGCTACATTCGGGATAACCTGAGTGGAAAACAACCATACTGATAATCCAATTGTGAGACCTGGAAGGATCAAGGTAGCGATGTAAGGAGGATCAATGTTTCCGTAAGAAGGAAAAACAAAAGGTTCCCCCAGAGAAGGGGTTGCTTCATTGGTCATTCCGGGAAATGATGCCATTAAACAAAAATCCAACCTAGAGTATTCTAGGGAAAAATAAACAACACATGCTAAAAAACTAGGAAGCAAGCAAACAAACAAAACCTTCTCACAATGAACGCACTAGTTGGTGATGAAATCCAATGTCGTGAGAACAATGTAAGAAGTGGATGAGAGAGAGTAGGTGGAAACATTACATTGATGACCTGCTTAATGGACTTACGCCTTGGTGCAAGCTCCCACACATAATCGTGGGTATACCCTCCAAGGATCCCGAGTGAGTTTGGCCAACGTCGATTCCAGGTACCGTGAAGACTTGCCTCTCCACAGTCACCTCACGTAAAGACCCTAAAGAGATAGGCCACTAAGGTTACCAATTACGACAATGATGCCTAGGGAAATAGTCGACAATCTGATCTATGCACAAAGGCAGGGTATCTAAGCCGGAAATCAACTCGAGAAGGTCCCCACATGATTTTCTTCTCAAGTGACCCCCAATAATATGCACAATCTCTACACTAAGACCAACAAAGTAGGGTGAGTAACTATGCCAGTCCTAATGCAACCTCGTGATTGACCCTTGTGTTAGAAGGGCTTCCCAGGACAAAATGTAGCAAGTGGATTTAAACTCTCTCTATCACAAGATACTATGTTTTTTTATAGCTTTGGAAAGTTATCTTTCACACCTATTGCAAATCTCTACACTCTAATCTAATGTAGGTTTTCTACCAGAACATATAAAAATGTCTAATCAATTTTTATAAACGCTTTATTTTTAAGGTTGTTGTTTACTCAAGACGAAAATGGTGTGGACGAGATGATGTTTTGACCGACTCTAAACAATGCAAAGAAATGAGAATGAAAATATTTCACTTCGATGAAAGCTATATTACGAGATGCATAATGTCCCAAAATTTAATTAAACTCATCAATATCAAGATCCTCAATAAATGAGCCAAAGAGACTGTACACCAAGACCAAAAATACCAAAAACCATGCAATTTTGCTACTTCAAATGCAAGGATGCCCCCAATCTAATGTGAAGCAAGAAATTAATATTTTTTTTTTCAAAGATAGATAAAGGAAATACCAAATCTCTATAAAAAAAAGCAACCCAAACAAATTTTCTCTTTTAACATGAATTATTCAGAAAAAAAAGGAGTGTTCTTTCACTAAACAATTCTAAAGAAAAAACAATGCTTTGTAACTAAAAGACACTCAAAGCAAGAGATCTCAAATCTTTCAGAAGAAAACAAGATAAAACAAAGAAAATATGGATAAAATTAGATTCAAAGTTGTCAAAAAGATTGTAACCAGACTCAACAATTCACCCTAAAACCATGTCTAAGATCTGGGCAAGGAAAACCACCAAAAATTAAAAACAAAATCACAATCGTCACAGGCTGGAAGACTAACATAGTGCGTTATCCCTAGATCGTCGTGGGTAACATAAGGCCAGAGTGCGACGACGTCGCACTGCCTCTCAAGGAAGAGTGTGAGGATCCTATATCATCGCACTGTCTCTCAAAGAAGGATTCAACGATCAAAGAAAAAATGAAAAAAATAAAAATCATGAAGGTTTCCCAGTGAAATTAAACAGTGAGCAAGTCAATCTGGATCTCCCAGTGACTTAGAAAACATAACCCGTGCAATAAAATAAAGAAATCAAGACTAATAGGAAAACAATATGTTCCCCATTATGGTCACCAATTTTGTTATCAGACTAATCAGTACATGCGGAAATAAACTGATCTCCCTAGTTTCACCCTGAAACTAGAACAAAACAAGATAGTATACTAAACCTTCCTTAGATTTCAGTTATCAAATAAGAAGAGGATACAAAGCATACCTTTTAAATTTTGTAGTCCTGACCTTGCCAATGTGATCCCAGCTCTATGGTGAGGCTTATGGAGAAATATCTGCAAAGAAACACAAGCCAACGAAGACAATAATAACATAGTCTATTTGATATGAAACTATTTACGTGATCAAGCAATCATACAATATGGAAAAATAACATTCATATGGGAAAGAAAAGTATATTTGTATTAAATAATGTGGAAGAAAGATACAACCAGATGTCTTGATGTTGTAAGGTCCCTTCCAACAGTTCCTTTCTTCCCACACACTTCTTGCTCGACAGGTTTTGAGATCAACAATCTATCTTGAAAAAGAAAATCCCAAAGCTACAAAAACTTACTCAAGATCACACCAAAAGCTAGTCAACTCAATCCAAGCTAACCTTCCCCATGATAACTCTTCTCCTTTTATAGGTTTAAAAAGGATAGGTTGAGGAGGTTAGGATCCCATGAGATCAGGGACGTGACTCAGATCCAAACCAATCAGAGGACACCTCACTCTTGAAGATTCTATTCTAGAACTTTCGAGAAATTCTTCTTTTTCCTTCAGACAAAAATCGTCGCACACTTAACACTGAGAAATATGTGATGATGTCACAGGCCACTGTGGTGCAACTTGCAACGATCCTATATCATCGCACCCTTAACACTAAGAAAGGTGCGACTATCCCTTTTTATAATGTTTTTGACAAAGGAAAATATAATTTTCATCTTTCTGGGAAAATTCATCTTCATTCTTCTTCAGGGATTAAGGAAACTGATCCTTCTAAATACAAAGGGTAGGTTTACATAATTAACGGTCATAGGGGTGATGAAAATAATGTGTAACAACAATAGGTGTTTTTGTTGGTTTGCATTTTTCCATCCTAAACCTCTTTAAGATATCTATAGTATACCTTTGTTGACATATGGAAATTCCTTCAACAAATTTCTTAACTTCAATTCCCAAAAAGTACTTCATGAGACCAAGATCTATCATCTCAAACTCTCTTTTCATGGTAGCTTTGAAATCATCTAACATCAGACTTCTAGTATATATCAGATCATCAACATAAAGAAAAAAATATAAGAACTTTACCTTGTTGATATGATCTAGTATAAAGAGTGAGCTCATTACTTCTCTTGCTTAACCCATTGTTGAGAAAATAAGATTCAATTCGATTGTACCAAGATCTTGGATATTTCTTTAACACATACAAGGATTTCCCATATTATACACTATTTACTCTTGGCCTTTTACTTGAAATCGAGGTGGTTGATCTACATACACCTCTTCTTTTAAATTGTCATTAAAAAAGGTTGAATTCGCATCCATCTGGTAAACTGGCCATTTGTTTTGGGTTGCAATAGCTATTTCATTCCTTTCAATAGCTTCAATATATTCATTAATGGTTTATACCCAATGTTCTTATTTCACTACCTCTTCAAAATAAGTAGGTTGATAGGATAATAAGGAAAATTCAGCTTGTTGATCCATGTCATCCAACTTCTCATAGATTTCCCTCAAACATCTTGTTTTATGATTTCTCACAAAAGTTATTGATTCACTATTGGAAGAAGAACTATTTTCAATATGTTATTCTTGTATTTGCACCTATAACCTTGGTAGTCTTGGTGAAGGTACTTTTTGTCCTAATATTTCCACATGTTCATCTATTTGGAGTAATGGATTTTGGTTGTCCATTGTTTCGTTTTCTTGTTCACTCCAATATTTGTCCTCCAATATTTTTACATCTATGCTCACCACAAATTTCTTGGTGAATGGATTATACAGTCTATAGTCTTTGCATTTTTCATTGTACCCAATGAAAATGAACTTTTGAAGAAAAACATTGGAAAACTCATGGGGCATGGCTCACCCTTCTCATTATTAAATATATTCTCTACAATAGATATTTGACTAACCCTAGAGGTTTGATACGGTAAAAAACTAATAACTAACTAACAACTTTCCATAAATAGAAAAATACCAAATAAACTAATCACCCAACTAACTAATCTATGCATACTCAGTGAACCAAATTATTTTAGAACTAGTGGGAGTAATTACCATACTCCAACACTCCTCCTTAATTACGAATGCTAACAACATTAACGATTACTTTTGGCAATGCCTCTATAGGCTTACAAAATCATGATTTCCTGCTAGTCTAAGTCTCAACTATTCTTACAACACTTGAAAACTTGTTTTACGTCATTTACTTTTGCATGTTGGTGCAAATTTCCCTATTATCTACAATATTTTTCTTTCTTTTGCTCCAAAATTTATATTCTACATACCTTTTCTTCTTATTCAACTTTTGATTTACTACAGTCTTCTTTTTCAATATTTCCTCATCTTCTTTCTTTTCTTCATTTGGTTATTCTTTTTCATCTTCTTGTACTTCATCCACTATTGATTGAACATCTCTATTAACCTCTATAACAACATTTTCATTTTCTTCCATATTCTCTTCCACTATTGCAAAAGTTTCAACAACTCTGATGATTTCCTTTATTTGTTTTGTTCCTTTTTTCCATATCCATTTTCATATTTATCATACTTGGGATTTGCGAGCCATTCCTAAAGAAATGCTAATTCTACCTCATAATAAAACTCAACATTCATTGCAACTAAATTATCATGACATTTTGCTACAACTGCAAACACAGTTTCATTTTCTTATTCAACTTCAATTTATTCACCATGCTCTTTCTCTACATCTTGTACAACATCACCTTTTTCTTTTGTAATTTATTCAACAAATTTCTATGCAACAACTGTATTTTCAATGTATGGCTCTTCCACAACTTCTTCAAAAAATTATTTTGTTATGATAGCCACTTTATCAACAGTTGTAATGTTTTGTAACTCATCTTGATGTTGATCAGTTTTGTTCCCCCTTTCACTATATGCCATCTTGAGAATATCCCAATTTTCTTTGGATTTTGTTTCTACTGCAATTTTTGGAAGAATTCTCTCATCCAAGCCTTATTGAATGAGAGACAATGTTGATACATCATCCTTCCTGTTGACTATAAGTTGATCCCTTTGATCTTGTGTCATGGAATTATAGGCTATTTGATTTAGGGGTTCTTCAAACCCATTCAAAACAATGTCCCATAAATAATCTATATGTAGTCTGGTACTCATCTTAATGAACCGAAAATCATAATTTTTACCAATGAAAATAAGAGTCCTCAACAAATCCATATTCATAACTCTAGATAATTTATCTATCAACTATAGTTTTCCAGTGAGATA
>ML801509.1:0-17393 GCA_009831015.1 Picea engelmannii | reverse complement strand
TAAAGAGAAATAATGTTCCATTTGGGTTACCCAACCAGTGGGTTCTGAGCCATCAAATTTAGTCACATCCACCCACGGAAGGCGTAGGTCACGTTGAAAGTGATGGTGCTGAAAGGTATGGGAATGGGAGGAATGTTCACCTTTAGTCTTTGGAGGTGCGTCAGAGAAAGGGTCATCTGTAGGGAACTCCAGTTTGGTGCAGAGTGATGCAAAGATAGATTCAATTTGGGTGGTCAGTTCATGTTTGACTTCCTCCATTGAGGAATACATGGTTGTATTTATGGTTGTATTGATGGTTGTATCGATGGAGGCAACATTGGCACTGAGTTGTTTTACTTCTTTTTGGGTCTCGAGGAGACTAGATTGCAAGGTGTTGAAGCGAGCTTCCAGGTCTTGGCTACGGGTATGGGCCATGAGGATGGGTGAACTGAAAAGGGGCGGGCGGGGTAAAAAATTTTTCCAAAAAATGATATGGATGAATGTGATAAGGGCGAAGAGATGAATCCAATGAAATAGGTCTCAAATAATGGTGAAATAAATTCTTGACTTTTTTCTTTTTCAATACTTGTGGAGTTATACTTCAGTCTGAAGAATACTGCAGTGATGAAATCCCCAAATGTTGAACCAGTAAGAAAAGTATAGTGATTTGACAACCCAAACACAGTTGCGCTACAACAGATCTTGTCTATTTTAATGTGTTAATGTTTTTGTCCCCCAAGGGTTAGGTATTCAAGGGTTCTACAGACAAGGGTTTGCCCTGTGCTATAGCTCTCTGATATACATGTGGGGTCCAACAATAGTACTCGGCCCAATATCTCAGGGCACTAACTAAGGAATATAGACTGTACCCTTAGCCGTACTACCCCACTACCCATGTACTAGAGAGTATCTTCCCGAGTGCTGTTCTCGGTGGCACTATAGCAGTGAGGTGGCTGGTTGGTTTATCTAAAGAGGGCTTCAGGAAATCTAGGCCGATCCGTACACATGTGTTGTCTGATGTGATACCACTCGAAGGGGTACCAACAGGGGTTACAAGGGTGGCCAACAGATGTGCGCTTAAGAACCACTTGTGTTTCCTGCGTGTATGAATCCCTCAACCATGGGTTTATGCACGTAATGAAAGATCTTTGTGGCTTAAAGACGCTATAATATTTCTCTACCTTGAAAACAAATTCCCATAATTTCTTCCAAGGAAAGTGCTCTAATACCACTTGTAATATACGAGATATAAAAAGTATGCAGAACATAAATAAAATTCTAGAAATGGCAGAATAACTGTAATATAACCAGCATAATCTCCACAATAACACATAAATGATATAAGAACAACAATATAAATAACACTTTGATTCAGAAAGAAATGCTCATGGGCCTCTTCAAGGGGGCAACCTCCAGTTGAGGAGCGCTCTGTTACAATAATCTCCAAGCTAGGGTTTTCATACCCTCGACCCTTATTTATACTAAATATGTCTATCAAGAGAAGCATATAGAGGAAGATCCTTCTAGAAGTGGAAGCTTCTATTAGGTATTCTTACATCCGCCTTATTCTATTTTATTGAAAGGCCTTATTAATATTGACCTTTATTACATCCGAATATATTGCTCTACCTATGTGCGGGTTAGGACCCTAACAAAGAATGTCACAGAGGTGAGATATTTTTTGAGACGTGTAGGTTGCTATAGAATATTTATTGAAGTTTTCTCAAATAGTTCACACCCAATCGCATCTTTGCAAAAGAAGTGTGTGAAATTTGAGTGGACTTCTGATTGTGAAAGAAGCTTTCAACACTTGAAGAGTTTGTTGACAAGTGCACCAATTTTGAGAATTATCGATTCCAATGAATATTTTATTATGTGCTATCCCAAATTTATAGGTATAACTAAGGAGTTGATGTCTTGAGGCCCTCATGTTGTAGACATGGAGTACCGAGAGACATATGAATAGAAACCTTCACATGCACAAACAAAGACCCACTTCACCACCACACATATTGGAATCATCACGATGGAATTCACCACATCATCTTGCTTCCAGAAGATGATGGGTCTTTCTCCATGAGGTACAAGTCAGGTATTGTGGTAAGTTTCACTTTAATACTTGAGGCATTTGAATATGTTGTGTTTAAATATTCTTTTGATTATAGAACGTCTACTTGGAAATTATGCTCGTTGCCTTGTTTTACCTTGGTGGTTGACATTGCACCCTAGTAAGTGGTCACCCTTGGGGATGGGTTTTCTATTGGGAGGTCCCCTTGGTGACCCATTGTTCCATTCCCAATCATACTTATCACTTTTCACATTTCATCCTTTCATCTCCTTATCTTTTGGGATTTTCAAGTGTACTCACCCAAGAATGGATTGTACCTCATCTCATGGGAAGAAGTGTTTGAATACCTAGGGGGAATGTAGTTGGAAAAAGATAAAATACAAAACTATAATATTCCATATTCTTTCTCAAATATGTATTGAGAACAATGAAATGTGTCTGCTAAAAAATCAAAGACCTGCAAAAGCAAATACACATATGTAAAAATGTCCCACCTGTTGAAGGATCTACATAAGTGCATTACAAGATTTTATTTACCCCTATTGAACTCTGTGTACCTATCCCTTCAAGTGAAACTACAATATTTTCCCCCAAGTTTTATGTTGCCCATTAGGAGTGCCCAATCATTTTGGACCATAATTAATTAATTGAAAATAAATAGGCTTGGAAAAAGGATGCATTGAAAACAAAGGTGTAACACAACCTCTACAAAGGAACCCATAAATGAGACAATATGAACCCTCGTATGTAATGAAAACCATGCCCAAAATTATTACCCCCCATCCATGTCATATTCTCCACATGACTTAGGGAGGGTCCACCTAGGAAACACTCCTTGACTCAAGGAATGATTCACCCAATAGGTCACCTTGTAAACCCTCCCATACCTAAACTTGCAAAATTGCATAAGGTCTTTAAGCACTTTTTTAATTTGATAAGGTAGTTTTGATGCACATTCTTAGGTGGCTCTTGTGTTAAATGTGATTTTACTTTCCATAATTCGTTTACTTGAGATCCTTGGAGGGAGCACTTGATCCAAGTGGATATTGGTAGCCACCCACCTATTCCAACTGGCTCCTCTTGTCCATTTTTGCTTAGCACGTTCTTCTATACTTCTTTGTAATTGTGGGTTATACACTTATGGGGTTGTCTGAAGCCCCACACATCCTCCAGGTGGATACTGGTGGCCTCTTTCCTAATCCAACTGGATTATTTTATATGTTTTCATGTCAACACATCTTGTTGTACTTCCAGGGCCGTTTTGGGGCCCTAAACATTTTTTTTTGTCTTGTCATAGTCAAAATGTAGATAGAGTTAGAGTTTGATGACATAATGTATAGTTCTCTGAAAGACCTTTCGAACGGGCTATCACTTGCCTAAAATGGAGTTCGTATGCAAAAGTTACAACCCTGGGAAGTTGAGGTACCAGCGTACACCAACTTACCCATAAGGGCCCACATGACTTTTGGCGTTTCACCTTCTAGGGTTAGGGTTTTGGATGTCTAGGGTTTTGGCATTCATAAGTAATATGAAAAATGCCTCTAGAGCCTCATTGTAATTTTTCTTCTCAGACATATGGGCATAATAGCCACATCTCTTCACAGAGATAGCTACCACCATTCGAGCAAGTGTTTCAGTTCTACAGTTTTACAGTTTAATCCTATTTCATTATTCAATAGAAGATATTGTTCACTGGATATCTGTATTATTCTCCATATCTATGTGTTTATTGTATTCAGTCTATTAATCAGTTTGTTTTTCTCCTAAAACTAGATCAATGGTATCAGAGTAGTCTTCTCTTCATTTTTTTTTCTTTGTGTATGTCCCCGACAATATCTGGGTACAAGAAGTTGGGACTCGAACCCATTGAGCCATTGCAATATCACTTGCATCGAGCCTAAAAGTAACCCATGGGGGATGAAAATAAAGATGATGGAGCAGAATATCCTATTAAAATGTTGCTTAAGGAATCTCTCGCACGAAAAAGGAACGAAATGATGGACAACTTCATGCAGATCCTTCAACGACTACCCATAGGAGAAGCATCTTCATCAAGTAGCCATGCAACCCCCTTCAAGGTACAAGTAAATTTTGATATTCCATTATTTGAAGGACTGATAGATGTGGATGTTGTATATAAATGGTTGAATCTACTCAAAGGGTATTTTTCAGTACACAATTTTTCCGATAGGGAAAAGATCACTTTTGAACTCCTCAAGGTCATTCCCCATGTTAAAGACTGGTGGGATACTTACTCTGAGCAAAGGGCCGTAGAGGAATCTGCAATTTTTGTGGTGGCCCCTACATGGGATTCCTTCAAGGATGCCATTAAAGAACATTACTACTCTGTTGGAATCTACGAGGAGCAATACACCAGATGGACCACCCTACGTCAAGAAAGGGACCAGACAGTACCAGATTTCACCAATATTTTCCATACCCTACGCACTAAATTGGGTATCAAAGACTCTGAGCATCATATGGTTCTTAAATACCGTGGTTGTTTTCATAGATACATTCAAACAAAAATGGAGTTTTTGGACATCCCGTCATTAGGCACGGCTTATAGATACGTTGTCAAGATCGAGCAGAAGTTTAAGCAGAAAATCCAAGAGTTTGGATCTGAAAACTCCTCATAGCCGAAGCAAGGAAAAGGTAGCCCCAACCCACACAACAAGGGATCAAGTCGATATGGACGCCCTTAGGAAAACCAGTCCAATCCGCAACACAAGGGAAATGAGAAGATGAAGAAGGACACGGGGAAATGGTGTGAGTACCATAAAATCCTTTGGCACAACACCGAAGAATTCCACTCTAAGAAGTCCCTCATGGTCGAACTGAAGACTTTCGAGTCAGAGGACGATTCTGATTCAATATCAAATCTTGAAGGAGGGAAGTGGATTATTGATGTTGAACCCAATGTCACTATCGCTACCACCAAAGTCCGACCAAGAGAACCAGAAAAACCGAAGGAAGGGGAACGCCTCTTTCACTCACAGATGTGGGTAAAGGGGGCTTTGGACCTGCCAATGACACCACACCCATATCCATACACCATTGGTTGGCTTCTCTAAGGAAGAGATATTCATGTCAGACAACAGTGTCGTCTACCTTATGACATCAAGCCTTTCAAAGATGAGGTATTGTGTGATATTTCTCCCCTTGAAGTTTGTGATTTTCTTTTAGAACAACCATATTTGTGGAAGAGTCATGATGTGTATGAGTCTAGACCCCGCAGTGTTATTATTACTTTGGGTAGACAATTTTACAAGATACTAGTGGTAGCGCCACCTACTGCTATTTCTTTAATCTTTGTTAAGAAATTCATTAAGGTCATCTCACAGACTAGGAAGTTCATCTTCTTTTTGATCTGTGCTCATAGAAAGAAGATGGTCACTGCCACATTCATGGCCTCTACACAGAGCCTCTCTTTGCAACAGAAGTAAGTGGACGGGATCATGGAAGAATACATAGACATCTTCTCCTCACCTATAGGGGTACCGACACACTGCCAAGTCAAGCATCCAATTGATCCAACCCCCGATGCACCTCTACCTAATGAACTAATATATCATCACTCGCTGATGTAAAATGAAAAAATCAGGCGTCAAATCCAAGAGATTCTTCAAAAGGGGCACATCAGACCCATCTCCTTACCTTGTGAAATCTCGATTGTACTGGTGCAGAATAAGGACGAGACTTGGAGACTCTACATTAATTACAAAGCCTTAAAAAAAATCACATTCAGGAACCGATACCCCATTCCCAAGATTGATGACCTTCTTGACCAACTCAAGGGGGAAAATTTATTCAACAAGATTGACCTAAAGTCTTCCTACCACTAGGTTCCCATCGAACCAACTGATGTATGGAAGACATCCTTCAAATACAAAGAAGGTCTCTTCGAATGGATAGTCATGCACTTTGTATTAACAAATGCACCAGTCACTTTCATGAGGTTGATGGATGATGTCTTGAGACCCTTCAGAAAATCCTTTGTGGTGGTATCTTTGGATGAAATCCTCATCTTGAGCAGAATGTGGGAGGAACGCATATAGAATATTCAGCAGGTTTTGAGAACTCTACAACAGCACAAGCTATATGCCAACTTGGAAAAATTCTCTTTTGGCATGAACATGATCCAATAATTAGGCTACATTGTTGATGAGAATGGGGTACAAGTGGATCCAACTAATATCCAAGTCATCCATGACTAGTCAGCCTCGACCACATTGACCGAGCTTCAGAGCTTCTTGGGACTAGCCAACTTCTACCGAATGTTTGTATTGGGATTCTCCCATATTGCATGGGCCCTCAACCAGGTGACCAAGGGTGGTGGCAGGGCCAAGTTCGTGTGGGGGAAGGAACAACAACGAGCATTCAATGATCCAAAGCATCACTTGTGATCAACTTCGGTACTCTCCTTACCTGATCTGTAATAACCATTCGAGATTGAGACTGATGCATCTAACTATGCTATGGGCGTAGTTCTCACTTAGCACAGTGATCTGGTGGCATACCATAGTGAGACACTCTTAGATAATGTCTAGAAATACTCCACCTATGACAAGGAAATGTATTCCATTGTACAATCCTTTCATCAATGGAAACATTACATTCTAGGAAAAGAGACAATCATCCACACTGATCACAAGCCTATGCATTTCATACAGACACAGGGGAAATTGCAGAACGACTTCCATCAAAAGTGTTCCACCTACCTGCAATAGTTCAATATCAACATCAAGTATAAGACATCATATCTCCAATTGTGTCACTAACTACCTCAGTCGGCCTCCTGTGGTTGCACTCACCATTGTTCTCCATTCTTGTCGACATGAAGCATCTAAGTGGCCCCAAATTTATCAACAAGATCCAGATTTTTCCACCACCTATCAGCTCTTGGATACAGGCGAAACTGTCACTGATTTTCACATTCAGGATGGAGTCCTATACCACCTGGGCCATATCTTTGTTCCTACAAGCGAGTGTGAAAAGATTATTTGGGAATCCCACTACAGTCAGGTGGCAGGACATTTTGGCATGGAGAAAACTGTGGTTTTTCTTCAAAAACATTTTTATTGGCCAAAAATTTGACAGGATGTCAGCAAGTATATCAGATCTTGCACTACTTGTGCCATTTCCAAGATAGCCATCAATAAGCAAGGCTTATACACCCCTATTCCTATTCCCGAGAAGCCTTGGGAATCCATCTCAATGGATTACATGTATGGATTTTTGTCCACCAAGCAAGGAAATGACTATGTATTTGTGATCGTTGATCGGTTTTCGAAGATGGCCATCCTCACAACCTGCAAGAAGAATATCACAGTGGAAGATAATGTAGATATCTTCTTCGAACGAGTTTGGTTCCACTTTGGGATACTACAGACCATCATTTTCGATTGGGACACCAGGTTCCTCAACACATTTTGGTCGATTCTTTGGTCTCTATTGGACACCAAGCTCATAGAATCCATTGCTTTCCACCCCCAAACCGACGGCCAAACAGAGTTCTTCAATCAGATGATTGTTCACGTCCTATGCATGTACAATTATAAGCATACACGTACATGGGACGAGAGTCTCCCCTATGTTCAACATAGTTACAACAGGGCTCTCCATATCTCCACCAACCATATCCCATTTTAGGTCAAGGGCACTCGCCAACAGAGGATATAGCTTTAATGGGTTGTCAAGGTAGGGAAACTCCTACACCAAGGCAAGTGGCTCACCTAGGGCCAAATCCAGTAGAAGTTTCCTCACCTGATGGGGGAACTCAAGGAAATGGAGACCATTTCTTCCTAAGGGGTAAGAATTGATCTAGGTGGATATTGGTGGCCACCCACCTATTCCAACTTGCTCCTTTTATCCATTTTTGTTCAGCACGTTCTTCTGTACTTCTTTGTAATTGTGGGTTCTACACTTTTGGGGTTGTCTGAAGCCCCACACATCCTCCATGTGTATACTAGTGGCCTCTTGCCTAATCCAACTAGCTTATTTTGTATGTTTTCATGTCAGCAAATCTTATTGTACTTCCAGGGATGTTTTGGGGTCCTAAACATTTTTTTTTTGGTTCACCACAGTCAAACTGTAGATAGATTCAAATTTTGACAGTTGAATGTGTGGTTCTATGAAAGACCTTTCCAACAAGCTATCACGTGCCTAAAGCGGAGGTCGTATGAAAAAATTACAACCCTGGGAAGTTGAGGTACCAACTTACACCAACTTACCCATAGGGGCCCACATGACTTTTGGTGTTTCACCTTCTAGGTTTAGGTTTTTGGATGTCTAAGGTTTTTGCATTCATAAGTAATATAAAAAATTCCTCTAGAGCCTCATTGTAATTTTTATACTCGGACAGATGCACGTAGTAGACACATCTCTTCACAGAGATAGCTACCATCATTCAAGCAAGTGTTTAAGTTCTACAGTTTTACAGTTTCAGCCTATTTCATTATTCAATAGAAGATATTGTTCATTGGATATCTTTTTTATTATTCATATCTCTGTGTTTATTGTATTCATTCTGTTAATTAGTTTGTTCCGCTCCTAAATCCGGATCATCACTTGCCTATCTTTGCGGGACCTTGTTGATGGATGTTTTGGAGGAACAAGACCAACTTGGGCCTTCATTGGGGCAGCAAGCCCACATATTGAATACCATGACCCACACCTTGGGACCAGCTGGATGATGGACATTTCCTTTGGAGGCAAGAGAGGACACCTTGGACAGTGACACCTAGCCCTCTTCCAGCCCAACAACTTGGTTGGGAGCTCTTACGCCACTTTTCTAAGCTTGATGTCTTGTTTTGGGGTTAGGGCATGTGGTGTTTTATGGAAACTTGGCACTTTTGGATGGGAGGACCCCTTGAATTATGGAGGAGACACTTGACTTGAGGGCACATGGCCTTTGGAGGCCTAGCACTTTCTCCTACAACCCTAATGACTTCACTAAAGTGTCAAAACATCACCCTTTAGGGAGATGATGTCATTTTTTTAGGATTTCTTCATGTGCAAATTTAAATTTATCTTGTAAAGGGGAAAATTAGAGGAGTTCGACCTCATTACTTTTGTTTTATGCCTAACTAAATGTGGAAAAACAAATTTTAGAGGTTTTGTATAAATAATGGAATATATTTCTTTTGATGGCTTTCTAGATAATCACCTCACCACATATAAATACTTTTCTAAGCTGCTCAAAAGAAGGTGGTCACTGAAGAAAGATAGTGGAATTCTAATGAATTAGTTCAACCAGATAAAGAAAAAGAATAATGAGACAATTAGTGATTTTGATACCAAATTTGATGAACTACACAGCCAAATCCCTCAGGATTTGTGCCCTACTGCAATAGTTGCTCGTCTCCTTTATGTCAATTCCTTTGAAGGGAAATTTGGTTTCATCCTAAGGGACAAGAAACCCCTCACCTTGAAAGAAGCCAAAGAATACATTGCAAACACTGAGAAGAATCTTGTGTGTTCCAAGTTCGATCCGTTTGAGTATCCTTGTGTCAAAGAAGAACCAAAATAAATAAATAAAATACATACAGTGCTTTAGATCCAATTACTCTCATAGCTTAGAAGCATGATCAGATGAATACTCAGTTTGTCCAGACTCAAAATAAATTTATAATCCAGTTGAAAACTTTAGAAAGGAACAAGTCTTCTCTTAGGCATCCATTCCTTAGGAAAGAACCCACAGGTTGGAAGGAAAAGCCTCAACAAGAGGAAAAGGATCTTGAAACAATGAACCCTATTGGGATGGTGAACTTGGAGGAATTACCATGGTGATTTCCTTGCCAAGAACCTCATCTGGAGGAAGAATGTCGAAGACGATAAGAATATTTTCATGATAGTATCAACTTCATGGATACAATATTTTATTTTCATGATGATGATGATGATAAACTCGCAGGTATTACATAGGAGCAAGTTGATGAAGCCCAAAAAAAGGGAGCTAGATAAGTCTGGATCAAAGTGCTTAATCAATTGACTGAATATCGGAGGAAAGAGATAAAAAGAAAGTGATATCCTAAGTTATGCAAAAAGGACTAGAATTCCTATCTTGCCTCCACAGAATTCAGAGAACAAAAACTCATCTCAGCCAACGAAATAGACTCTAGTTCAGTCGAAGAAAACCACTCCCCAGCCAGGGATGATTATTTTTATTATGCTTCCTTTTAATTTTATTTTATCTCTTTCAAGGGAGATAGTTGCTTTCATTTTTTGACCCCATGGCCAACCGATAAGTGTTGCGTATGTTGGCATCCCATCGACTAGGTTGATTACCTCAAAGTCGACTTGATTCGGTATAACCATAATTTGAGTTTCAACATTTATAAGTATACCAATGGGCTCTATCAGTATTTGATATGCCAGCTTGAGCTAATTCAAATTTGGTGCTAATGTGGTTTAACCCATTCTTATCCATGTTTCTCGAGGTAAGATATTTACTTGAGATCCTAAGTTGACCACTACTTGTTTGATTAGTTTTTCATTGATTTCCATATAGAATCATGGGTCATAATATTTATGTTGATAAGAGAGTTGTCTGAAATCCTTGGATGGTCTTTGTCATTATTTATATTCTCTTAATATGTTGAGAAAATATAACAATCGATCGACTGACTATTTTTCCTTTCACATATGTAGGAATTATTGTATAGTATCGTCATTTTTCCCCTTTGTTTTACTCATCTTGGTTAGAATTCTTGAAGAATCTAATGGCTTCCCTCATAATTTGTTCTTCTTTTTCCGTATTTGGGAAGAGGCTAGCCTTCCCTCTCAGTTGGTCTTATGAAGGGGTATTGATAATATATCTCCTAGTGCCAGATCTTGTGATGATATTTAAGTTTTTCGAATTAAGTACTTCTTTTGATACTACATGTAGAATATTGGAATTTTTTCTAGTCATAATCTTGTCAAGTACTATTGGAAAATCTTCAAGTGAATGGTCGTCAACACTGCATATATTACAAAATTTCATATCAATCTAATCTTTGATCAGATAGTATGGGATAATAAGGTCATCCTTCCAACAATTGTAGTAGTAAGGTCGACCTCGACCCCGACCACGGACTCTGAATTGACCTTGGCCATTGTTTCATTGTCCTCAACCATGTTGGGTATGTGTTATATTCTTTGAAATACTAGGCCTATTGTCTGTTACATTGCGCCAGGCGTGTAGGGAAATTTTTTTCCTCGGGAAATAGGTCACATTTTTGCCTTGTTTTTCGTGTCACCTCAATTTTCATGTCCATTGTTGGACGATTTTTCAGCACATGGTTTTTGCCGATGGTTTTCTATTTTTGGTTAAGCAATTAAGGTTGTTACTAATCTAGGTCATTGGGTTAGGGTTTTAGATGTCACTATCTCCTATATGTATATTGTATTATAAACAATATATCATTATGAATTAATATAGAATATGTTGGTTTTCTCGGTCTGGGTTTCTAGGGGAAAAATCTCTTTGTAATGTGTGTATTTTCCATTTTATGTTTTCTATTCTTTTATTCAAAATATGTTTGGAGTAAAATATTGTGCAAGGTTAAAATATACATTTGGTATGATATCTTTGTTGGATTTAGGGGGATGTCTTTCTGGTAAAGGGTTTGGCTCGGGACTGTGATAAGCCTTGTTACAGTGGGAGATCTATGGTATTGATTTTTCAAGTAAAAATAAATGGTGAGCAGTTCAAAAATGGAGATCGAGAAGTTTAGTCCGAAATTTTTTGAGCTGTGGAATCTCAATATGGAATAGCTATTGGTGGACATGTTGGAAATACTGAGGGGGGGTGAATTAGTATTACCCTTTTTTTCAACAATTAGCAATTACTTTGATATTTTGTTAATTACCACAGTAGATCAACAATGGAATTTTATTTAAAATCAATTATATAAATATAATTAACAAGAATTACAATGTTTTATTAAGAATAGTGAAGGACACCAATCCTTTTTAGAGCACTAACTCTAGGAGACACAAATCCCCGTCTTCAGGGCACCAACCCTAGGAAGCACCAACTCCCTTCTTTTTAGGGCACCAACCCTAGGAAGCACCAACTCCCTTGTCTTTAGGGCACCAAGACTAGGAAGCACCTACTCCCTTGTCTTTAGGGAACCAACCCTAGGAAGCACCAACTCCCTTAACTTTATGGAACCAAACCTAGGGAGCACCAAATCCCTTAATTAGTAAAGGATATGAATTATTCATTTCTCCTCCATTCCACTCTCACTGCGTAAGTATCATCAATTCCTCTTCTTGGACTCTGCTTATGTTTTGATCTTCTGATCTAGACTACAAAGACACCTCTTCTTCACCGTTCTTTCTTTCTTATATAGTATTCCACCTAATGTGATCTATGAATCATTGTGTCTCTTTGTTTAAACCATTGCACCTCTCCATTTAAATTAACAATAATAACATTTGTCTTTCCTTTATTTTTATTCATACATTAACATGAAAAAATTTCAATTTAATGAGAGGGATTTCCATAAATAAATTAGAGGTATGGATCGATTCATTTAACTCGATTCCATGCCTCTTTATTTCATTCTAAATTTAAATTGATCGAATCTAATATTTTTGATCAGTTTTCTAATGCATTGTGTGTATTGGATTACTTAAGATAAATCAGGAAAAAGTCCAGTTCCTATCTGGTTCAACGTTCCTTTTAGATCGATATAAAATTCTTACTTTGTGTGTTAAATTTTGCATAGAAACACTTCAAGATATATATTCCATATGACCATAGGCGGTGGCTAGGAACTAATCAAAACATGTGTTTAATCATTTATCAATATCAACGATCATGTTTTAATTTGGACGTTGACATGGACGATTGTCTTTTATTTCAAAACTTCGTCCTTTGAGACTTCCAACCTTTGCATTCATTCAATCCTCCAGTAGTGCATTTCATCGAAGTATATTGGATGATCAAGACTTAATAAACAATTGAGCGGATGGTTCTCATTTGCTTCAAGATTTCAGAGTTTTAAAACTCCAACTTCTGCAGTTTTCCAACTCCTCGAGAGAAAATACCGTCGAAGTGCTTATCAACACTTCCTTACTATAATAGCCTTCACAAGTCTAGGAGATAGGACCATGGGATTATTAATTTAAGTGATGTTCCCATTGCCTCATAGCTTATTTGTTCGTAACTCATGAACGGGGGCTAGAACCTAGTCCTCCAGACTCCGGCCTTCAAGCGAATTCTTCTTTACAAGCATCCAATCTTCCAAAGTTTGAACTTCCCGAAGTGGTTATGTATCAAAATGGTTGATTCGATGGTTAGTATAATTCTCAGAACCAAACCAACGGTCTATCTTCAATCCTTACACTATCCTTCCATTGGCTTAATCCAATTGCTACGACTTAATCAAACATTGATATGGATGGCCAGGATTATTTTGGAGTTAAACTTTGGCTAGGGATAAATTTTGTTCCAACCTATGAACCATAAACCGCATGTCCACGCGTCATACACACATCATTTTGGAGCTTGGAAGGGTGATTTTTGAAACCTCTTTGGCCGAGTTCAAAAATAGCTTATACTCATTGATCTATATCTCAGATCAACAATTGTGAATGGATCATGTCCTCGTCCTTTACCCGTGCTTGATAAATGGTCAAGAATGACTTCGGCCTTTGGTGCTTTGGGTAGTTGCTGGTGGTAGAAATTGGTTTTCCCCAAAGTACATACTCCTGAAGTGATGTAGCTTGTTGATGTCACTGTTGATCTGGCACTAGCCAAGTGGTAGCCACATTTCACTTAGATTTATGACTTACATATACTTAAAATTCCAATTGGACCTTGACCCTTGTCACCATATGAATGCACCATGTGTCCTCACTGACGTGGTATTGTGGACTATGATGATGTGGTCTCTCAATGTGTGTATCATGTGTCTTACTTCCTGACTTCGTAGCTCTAGCCTTCGGGTGAACTTACATGTTCTAAACCCTTTTTCGTTGAAGTTGACCACAATTGGAATCACCTATCCTGATCCAGTGGTCATCATGTATTGTCCAGATCTGATGGTCCTTATTCACTTCGAAAATTCGAGGCTTCGTCCTTTGGGTAATCTTGTTCTTGCCTTATTTTCACCGGAGTGGTCAGTGCTGGAGTTGACTAATGGTATGCAACCTTGATCTGATGACTATCATTAATCTCGAAGTTCTCCTTAGATCCGATGGATTACTTTTACTTCGATACTTCGGCTTCGACTAAAATTCCTTCATAAAAATTTCCTTCGGTCGATATTATCCAAATTGGTCAATGTCGGGATGACCATGCGTACATCATTTCCATGATCGATGGTCCATGACTCTTAGTAGTTGATACGAAGGTCTAGATTTAATATAGATTTCACGATCTAAATCATTCCCAAGTATTCAACAGACGACCACAATTCTCCTCTTCTTTATGCAAGTTTCCTCTATGATTTGACTATCAGAATTTCCCTGAAAACTACACCAATAGATAGGATTCCTCCCGATAGTGTTTTTGTAGTGTGTTCTCCCTTGTGAACTTCGGGTTAATTTTATTCTACTCGTTATTTGACATCAATGGAAACATCATACCACTGTGTCCAACATTATCTCCCTTTGGCATTGATGGCAACCTTTTTCTCTTTCAAATTTTTGCTCTTATCAATTTCCTCCCCCTTTGACAGCAATGGCAGAGAGGATCTTTCTTGAATCCCCCTGTGAAAATTCTCCCCCTGACCATGTGCCCCTTCTAATATGTTTTTTATGGTTTTTAATGAGGTTTTTGAATTACTCCCAATTTTAATTGAATATTTTCAAAAGTACTCCTGAGCAAAGGTTTTGTGAATATGTTTGCAATTTGTTCTTTAGTGTCTACATACACTATTTTAACTACTTTTTGGGTAACCTGGTATCTTAGGAAATGGTATTTAATTGGGATGTGTTTGGTTTTAGAATGAATTATTGGATTTTTAGATATGCTTATGGCACTAGTGTTATCACAATTAATAGTAATGGGATTATCATATCTTATTTGTAAATCTTCTAATGTTTTCTTCATCCAAAGAAATTGTGTGAAGCATGATGCATCAACAATGTATTCTTCCTCTGTTGTAGATAGTGATGTGGATGTTTGTTTCTTAATTATCCATGCTACCAGACATTTTACTAGAAAAAATTCTCCTCCACTGGTGATTTTCCTATCATTTATACCATCGCCCCAATCTGCATCAGTGTATGCAGTTAGATTGAAGTCTTTATATTTTGGATACCATAATCCAAGTTCTGATTTTATGTTAACATGAATCCTTCTGGTTGCTCAACATATACTTACTCTTCTAGTGTTCCATTGAGGAATGCTGACTTGACATCCATCTAATAGATTTTGAAATTTCTGAAGCATGCAAATGCCAAGAACATTTTGATGGCCTCAAGTCTTGCTACTGGGGAATATCCTTTTCAAACTAATATGGTTTTTCTCTTTATAATCAACCCATTTTCATTTAGTTTTTTCTTGAAGATCCACTTGGTTCCTATCACATTCTCATCCTTGGGTCTTGGAAGTAGTTCCCAAGTCTAGTTCTTCTCTATTTGGTCTATTTCTTCATTCATTGTTTCTATCCAATATTTACTTTTGATAGATTTTTTAAATGAATTAGGTTCTATTTGGGATAAATTTACTTGTTCTGAGTCAAAAACGAGTTTTCTTCTTGTTTCCACTCCTACACTTTTATCTCCAATAATCTGACTTTCGGGATGATTCTTTTGAACTCTTTTTGATGGAGCTTTTGGCAAGAATGTTTCTTCATTGTATTCTTCATTAGTATATGGTTCATTTTCTTGTGTTTCATTATCATAATCTTCTTGCTGAGATTCTACATCATCATCTTTTTGTTGAGATTTTACATCATCATCTTTTTGTTGAGATTTTTTATCAATGTCTTAGGATATGCTCTTCTTTAGATCATCTATATTTACATTGGAACTTTCCACTATCTTTAGTAGTCTAAGATTATAACATCTGTATGCTTTCTTATTAGATGAATGTCCTAAAAATATTCCTTCATCAGATCTTAGATCAAACTTTCCTAAGTTATCTTCATCAGTCTTTTATTTATGTAACATTTACCTCCAAAAGTTCTAAAGTGTTTTACAGATGTTGGCCTCCCAAACCATAGTCCATAAGGGGTTTTGTCATGGTTGGATATCAACTGATCTCTATTAAGTATGTGGATTGTTGTGTAGATTGGCTTCATTTAGCATGGTTCTTGCAGCTTCTTGAACTGTTTTGTTTTTCCTTTCTACCACTCCATTCCATTGAGGAGTCCTGGGAGCTCAAAACTGTCTTTTCATACCATGATTTTCATAGAATTGAATGAAATATTTAGAGGTGAATTCTCCTCCATTGTCTAATCTCAGACATTTAATTTTGATATATGTTTCATTTTCTACAAGGGCTTTGTATGCTTTAAACTTCTCAAAGGCTTTTGATTTTTCTATTAGAAATAATACCTAGGTAAATCTTGTGTAATCATAAACAATCAACATAAAATACTATTCACCATAAGTACATTTAGTTCTGGTAGGTCCACATAGATGTGTGTAAATAAGTTCTAATGGTTTTGTTGTGGAATGCTCTTTTATTTTAACCTAACTCTTGTTTTCTTTCCTATTTGACAATGTTTACAAATAGAATCTGAAGGCTTAATCACTTTTGGCAGGTCCCTAACTGCCTCTTTCTCACTGCATTTGATCAAGTTATCAAAGATTAAATGTCCCAACCTTCTATGCCATATCCATATTTCATCTACTTGGCTTAAACAACATTTTTATTCTTCATCTATATTAAGGATGTACACATGGCTAGATATTCTTGGTGCAACTGCCACTAGCTTTCCAGTGTCCTTTTTTCTTATCTCACGTTTTTGAGAATCAAAAGTATGTGACCCTGATCACATGTCTCAATTACACTTAGGATATTAGGTTTGAGATTTTCTAATAGAAGTACATCTTTTTCTTTGGTTTTATTATTTCCTAAACCGACAGTGCCTTTTCCAAGTATTTTGGCTGACATACTATCTCCAAAAGTTACTTTTCATTTTCCTTTCTTGTTTAACTTGAGAAATTTTCTTTGATCTCTAGTCATGTGTTTGGAACATCCATTGTATATATACCACTAACATCCTTGATTTCTTGCATATAAGTCTACATTTCACTTTGTTTTCTTTTTCTTCCACACTTTTTTATTATTGGGAATATTTATCCTTTTATCATATTTAGGCAATCTACATTCACTAGCTTTATGACCATAGTTGTTGCATTTGTAAAATTCAACATTGTAGTCTTGTAAGGGAGAAAA
>ML801508.1:315798-332886 GCA_009831015.1 Picea engelmannii | reverse complement strand
TATCTTCATCATCTTCACTTTCAAATTCACAACTACTTGATGGTTGCAAACTTGAATTGGTAAAACCTTTCAAATAACAAACTATGGGATCAATAACATCTTCATAAGGATGTTGGTTTATAAGATGGTGAACACTCTCTTTTAGAAATTGGAATGAAGAAAAGCACAAGCGTAGAGCCTTTCCTTCAACAAACTGACTACCTTTTTGTTGTCTATCATCATGGCTGAAATGTGTGGGTTGTAAACCTTCATAAGACTGCTGAAAAGAATCATCTCCTGGATATGAACATACAAATGGTTTCTCTAGAAGAAAAATATCAAAATCATCAGTATACTCATCATAAGGAGGTAAATTGGAAACCTCTTGAACATCCATAGCAAGAGGATTTGGATCAACAACTGATGATTCAACCACTTGATCATAATCTGTTGTAATATTATCCTCATGACGAAATAAACAAAGTTCCAAATCAGTCTCTTCTTGTTGTCCATGCCTATTCTCACACTTTTTAAGACTCAACGCTTCATCCTCCAACTTATCTGAAATCTTTCCACAAGATATGGGATTATCCTCCACCTCTTGGGCATTAGAGAACATCTTCTGCAAAGACACATACTTCCTCTCCAAGATATAAAAAGAGAAATCTGAATGGAAGGCCATAGCATAATATAACTTGGCAGTACCTTCAGGTGGTTGGATATCTTCAGGCATCTAGTAATAGTGACTAGCAAACCTTCTGCTAAAACTGGAAACAGTTTCACCTCTCTGTCTCTTCATGGCATAAAATTCTGAAAGAAACAGATCCTGTGACTTTGTTTTACCCCAGAACCTCAGAAAGGCTTGACTCAACCCATCCCATGAGCTAATAGACTCTGGCAGTAAATTCCTAAACCACCACTTGACCTCTCCTTGTAAGGACTGGGCGAATGTTCTCATGAGAACATCCTCATGTTCAATCTCGAAAAGATCTACAAAATGATCAAAAGAATCGAGATGTTTCTCAGTTGTAAGACTACCATTTTCTCCATCAAAAACATGTAAGTATTTATGGTATTTGGGAGGATAATCATGAAGGACCAGGGGCAACCTTAAAGGACTATATCTCAGCTGATATCTAGAAGGTAAATGGGTATGTTCGAGAGGTACGTCATCATCTTCAATCTCATGAGGTTTGCAAGGCTGATCTCAAATCTCATGCTCTTCAGAAAAAGGACTTGAATCATCTCTAAGAAAAGGAGAGGAAGATGTATGTGCAAGATCTAATGATGGATAAACAAAGGCAGTCTTCTCATGGCTTGAGAATGCCCGGAAAAACATGAACTTCTGGATATATACACATAAATATAGAAAGAAGTTAATGCAACAGAACAAGATCTCTTTGGAAAATTTTACCCTTTGATCCCTGGATATTAGTTCTTCCATATTTCTGTCAACTGAGCTCGTCCTCCAGTGGAGCCCGCAAATTTTATTTGACCATGAGTGGAGTCGCCAGGGCAAAGCTGCAACCTCCCGTGTTTATATTTATGTTTTCCCTCAGAAATATGAACTAATCATTGTCATTCTCTCAGGGATAGATATCACCATCGGTCCTCGGCAATGGCTCCAATTATGTTATCACTCCAAGAGTCACTCCTAGGCTGCAAATGAGAGTAAGCTTGGTAACATAGAAATAAAAATGCATGATTGGTTTTGTGGATTAAGAAGAAGAAAACAAGGAAGGGGAAGGACAGTAAGTTGTTGTAAATAAATGATGGACCATTGGGCTATGGAGTCAAGCAAACACCTTGCTCATTAAATGCAATCAATATGCATATCAGATAAAGGTTTATTGAATAGAGGAAGAAAAATATAACACAAAGAAGAACATCCATAAGGAAGAGATCCTCTCTGCATAAATTAATTCAAGGTACTTGAATATAAACAGTGACTAATAGGCAAAATACATCAGATCCTTAGATGCTCAAGAATCCATTAATCAAAGGAAACCATGATCCTCAAGGTGTACAATTCATTCAAGTAAGAAGACAAATCGGGAAAGAAAAAAAGAGATACAATCTGATAACACATATATCATGAACCTTCAATAATAGAAATGTTTACAAAAACAAAATCCCCTCAGGGTTACAATGATCACAGGCAAAGTGCCTCCTACAACTCTCTCATCTCTCTTGCTCATGAATCCCTCTTTCTCCAAGAGATATCTCCTTCCTTAAATAGAAAATAACATCCAAATAACCTAAGGAGGTCGAATCCCATATCCTCCATTGGATTCTAAGCCTTGGATATAGGTGGCAACAGTCAAAGAGACAAAAATCCAACAAACTGTTGATTTTAAGGAATTTGTTGGAAGTCATTAATAAATTGTTTCCACCTCATGCATGAGGCCTTTGCTGGAGCTAAATCTTAAGTACAGGTTTCCCTTGATATCTAACTGATCTTTGAGAATCCATTCGAACTCTCCTTGACATGTGGCAACCTCCCAACAAGGTGAATATCAAAACCGTGACCGCTACAGGAAATTAGTACACAGCGCCACTGTGTAGAGTACGTAGTGCCAACTTCTATATCCAATATCTCTCAAACCAAAACACATTTTGAAAACCTGAGAGAGGTTTTTGTTATTTGGCATGTTATGAACAAAAACCTCTTCCATTTTTCAAAAATACATTTTCAATTGCTCAGAATCCAAGTTTCAAGTTAATGACTCAAAACTGGTAAAATAACTCTGCACAATTCATATTCTGCCATAATATTACGCAGTGCCTATAGGTAGTGCCACTTACGCTGTGTCTGTGTGAAAATTAGGTAGCATTTCCAAAAACGCAGTGCCTTCAATATTGAAAGTGTGCAGAGCAATTTGTAGTCTTTCATGATGACAAAACTATTTCAATTAAGTGCCTTGATTGTACCATAGGTAGTGCCTTTTACCACTGGGTGAAGCTAGCACTTAGCAAAAAATCAAAATCCATATAGGCACCTTAACCAATCTTGTGCTAACAAGTTCTCTCTAATCATATTTTATTTCACATCGATGAATAAATTACATGAATTCTGGCTCACATGATTACACAGTGATATTTTCCAGAATTTTCAGCATCCAAATTTGGTGGTTTTTTAGGAAATTATTCATCGAGTCTCAACCCAAGAGTTTCAACATGAAGACTGGGAGATGGTACCATTTTATGCTACATTGTTGTTATTATTGTTTAGAATTATGATTGAGGGGGGGGAATGTTAGCCTCTTACTCGTATACAATCATGAAGTCCTAGTATACCATTTTTGTATTTCACATTCTAGGATATAGTTTTTATCCTAAGTGTGTTTATAGATTCCTATTTTTCCTCCTCCTACCTTATCTCCTTATGAGTTGTTGATATGAGATAAATTGAGGTGGTTTCATTATTGTATTATATATTTGTAGCATTAAAATGAATACAAGAGTCAAGAATATGGCTTGAGGCCTTTTCCACCAAAGTTCTTGTCATGATATTATGTGTTCTACTTCTTTAGTTTCAAGAGAATAGGGGTTAGGATAGGGCCAAGGAGAGAATCCATGGAGAGGATTGAACACAGAGCCAAGAAGAAAAAGGGATTGCAACATAGCAAGGGGGAAACCCTAACTGCATAAGTGTATAGGCGTGGGGTTTTGGGAATGTGGGGAGAAAGGTGATGAATATTGGGGTCTCCCTCCCCACCCCCTCTCATTTATATTTCTTTTTGATCCCATTTAAAAATGATTTAAGAGGAAACCTCGTGTGAAAACCGTACCGAAAATAGGCTATATATGAGAAATTTCTCCCTTTTTTTATTTTTTAAAAGTAGGGAATAAAGCACACATTGAGAAAAAGCAATGGTGATGAGGGTTGGAAGAAATTACCAATAGTCAGAATGATTGAGGGTCGAGTGATCAGAGGTGTGAATCCATCTAGAAAGGGCTTGGGATTTCTTTCTCTATCGATCCCATAAGGAATGGTAAAAGAAAAAAGTGGTAAAATGGGGTTAAAAGGATTTCTCGGTGCATTTTGGTGTGAGCATGCAGTGAATTTTGTGTGAAAGGATAGCTCAGACGTGCAAAGGGAGGTGTGGGTCTGCCACTATATCGACACCCTAAATATATTCTTCCTCCTCTTCATCAACAATGATAAGCAATTATTGTGTTGGTGTATTAGAAGGTTAGAACAATTCGGTAGACGGCATATCAGAGGTTGGGAACAATATTTTCACCAATGTATCAGAGGGAGAGAATGATTTGGTGGCTGACGTATCAGAGGTTAGGAATAATATTTTCATCGATGAATTGGAGGGAAAGAACGATTTTACCTTCGATACACTAGATCACAACAATCATTTAACTTTGGTTGGGGCTCATGTGTATTGGTGAAGGAAAAGGGATTAAGCTCCATTGTGTCGTAGCATAAAATCAAGTCATCTTCTGTCATGTCAGAGGCAAAATAGGATCTCCCTTAGTGTGTCGGAATCAAAAGAGGAATTTCCTCTAGTGAAGAAAATCAAACATAAAAAAATATTCTAAGTGTTTGGTAACTTTGGTCGTATCGATGGATATATAGATATTGTGATGATAAATGGTGTATCAGTGGCCAAAATATATTTTCCTCTGATGTATCAGAACCCAAAGACTATCTTCCGCCGACACAGGTTGTATCAATAGTCCAAGGAAAGTTGAATTTAGTCAAGAAACGAGCCTGGGAAAGGCCAAGGAAAGAGAGAAATATGTTGAACTTGCAAGGGAAGAATTCTAAATCTATCCAATTGACAAGATTCAACTTGAAAACTAGAAGGAGGGTTCCCTATTTTCAAGAACTGAAATAGTGGATTTTAGAGATAAAGTTAAGAAAATGGGAAGGTGTTGATGTTGACACAACAATTGGAGACACACTGGGTGAAGTCATGGATATATGCATTAAATATAGAGACCAAAATCACTTTGATAATAAATAACATCATTACAATGAGCACCAAGATGAGAGTTAGTAGGTCCCACTAACTTGGTGTGATGAAATAAGTAAAGACTTATACCTAGATTGAACAAATCCTATCCATTCTCAGAGTTGATCACATATGACTTTATTTTCCCTAAGCCTCGCCATTCCAAGAAGTAAATGCAGTATCTCAAGGTAGTTATGCATTAGGAATGATGAAAATATAGGTTTATTATGCATTTCTCTGGTGTCACTCCACTTCCAGCGAGCATCCATAGCCTCGATGGAATCACCCTGGTAAGGCTTTCCCGCCTTCCAACCCTAACTTCTTTCACATGTCCTTTTTTCTTAGCATCTTCCAAGGCCCTGCTAAGACCTTCAACTACTAGGAGAAACATGTAGGAAGAGAGTGGACACCCTTTCCTCAATCCCCTGGATGTCTTAAAGAAATCAGAAGAAACACCATTAATAAAAATACCAAAAGAAATAAAAGTAACACATGTCACTATCCATTTGACAATAGGGTAGGAGAATCCTATGTGCAATAATAAAATCCTTAAATAGATCTAGGAAACCCTATTGCAAACCTTTGACATTTTTAGCTTGAAAAAAACAACTAGATCTTTGGATTGCTTAATAGAGTGCAAACCTTCTTGTGCAGTTCCCATGGATTTGTGGATCTGCATTCCTTCAAGAAAACCAAACTACTCTGCTGAGATGAAATTTGACAACACGGGGTTTAGTCTACAGGACAATAATTAAGAGAGAATCTTGTATATGAAATTACATAAGGAAATGGGATGAAAGCCCTCAAATGTCTCAGGACAATCAACCTTTGGGATCAACACAATAAATGTTGAGTTGATATTGGAGGGGACCTTCCCAAATAGTCTTACTTCCTTGGCCACATGTAGAATATCTTCACCCAAAAGGTCAAAGAAGGAGACATAAAACTCAATCGTCCACCTGTCCTGACCTAGACTCGTATGCTTCTTGAAGGTCCTTAAAATTTGATAAAGTTCCTACTTGCTAATAGGCTCCTCATTTTCTGCTTCATTTATCAATCTAGGAAAGTATGGAAGTACTTTCTAAATTTCAACAATGTTAGAGCCATCCGGTTCCTTAAATAAAGATGTAAAATCATGTACACCTGAGTCTACCAAGATCTGGAAGCCACACACCTTGTTACCTTCATAATTTGACATTTCCCAAATTGTATTATTATTCTTCTGGTGATTTGCGTAATTCCAAAAGAATTTTGTATTTTGATCCCCCGCTGCAATCCAAGTAGCCCAACCCTCATGCACCAATCTAATTCCTTATCCAGCAACAACTTAACTTGAGTAGCTTCAACTTTCTTAAGTTCCAATATATCATACTGAGAGAATAACCCAAATCCATTACGTTGGACCAAATTCTCCAAAGATATTTCAGTATCTACAAGTTGAGGTTCCCTTGACCTATATGTTTTCCTAGCCCAAGCAACTACCTTCTCCTTTACTATTTTCAAAGTATGGGAGAAATGTTCACATGCCGAAATCCTCGAACCAAGAGAGTATTGGCTCCAAGTAATCTTAACAATATTTTGTAATTCTTCCTCAGAAGTCCAACAAGGATTGAATTTGAAAGGGGATCTTAGTTTTGTGCCCAAAGAACCAAATTTTAACCAAATAGGAAAGTGATCATAGAATCAAGAGTTTCCAACCCACATTCTATAATGTCCCATCTTTTGCAACAAGGAATATTGGACCAGGAATCTATCCAATCCTTTGGCTACTACCTCATGCCCTGATCTGTTATTGGTCTAGGTAGGTCTTAGTTTGGTCACCTCAAGATCTATCCACCTAGAAGATTCAAAGTGAGTATGAAAGTACTCAACTATAAAATCACACCTTGCACTGGCACCCTAGACGTCTCTACTACTCAAATTCATATTCATATCTCCACCAATAATAAGCTTATTTGAATTTATACACTCTGAAGAAAAAAGAAAGTCCTAGCTTGATTGTCTTCCATTGTAAAGTCCATAAATATTGAGAATTGATAGAGACCACCCCAAGATCTTTGAGAAGATTTCTTTGTATAAACCTAAAGCAATTGAAAAGGAGTTATTCAAAATAACATTAGAATTCCATCATATAATTAGGCCCCTAGAGAAACCATCGGAATCACGAGAAACAAAATTCCATCCTCCCAACAATTTAACAAGTTCAGAGATGAGAAAATTGCTTTTCCCCATAGATTCATGTAGAAGAATAATATTCAGTCTATCAACCTCAATAAGGCACTTAAGGGACAATATTTTGGCCTACCCCCCTAGGCCACATACATTGACGAGAATTATCTTCATGGGGAGGAAACAACAAGGATTTTTCCCTCTCTAAGTACCCCGACAATTAGTTTTTGATTACCCTGGTTAATATCTAAAATAGTGTGTTCCTAGGAACATATAATGGCTCACTTTCGACCTATAGGTAGTCTACCCACTTCACCTAAAGAGCTTGAACCCAAACCCCAAAGAGACCAAAATCTAGAGGAGGGTCTTTCTTAGAACTTAAGTGGCAATTTCCACCTCCTCTATGGATAACGTCAGAATATACAGATTTAGACTTCCCCCTTTTCACCATTCTCAGTTGAACACTCGTAGCATGTTCATCCAATAGGTTAATCGTTTGTGCTTTGAAGAAAAAGGTACTAGGCGAAGCCCTAGTCGACCATTGTGAAATAGTTTCAAGACAATCCTTGAGGAACATGGAAGTAGATTCAAACCTTTCCCTTTCCCCGAGCTGGAAAGTTTTTGAAACAAAACAAGGAGAAGAAGTTGACTTACCCATATCTACCATGCATGTCGTACTATCAAACCCTAGGTCATCTAGAAGAAATGTGGAGAGAAAAGGTTCCTTCATTCCGATAGATCCCTTAGTGCATTCCAAAGAGGACCTTCTACCAACAATTACAGAAATTGAAATATCATCAATATATAGAGCATGAGCATCATCTCACTTCATACTCTCTTTCAAAGAGAAAGAGAAACGTGTGCAATCCCTGAGTCCAAATTTTGAACTACAACAATAGGGATCGACCACTCTTCCATAACTGAACTTGGTTGAACCTCTTTCCTCCTCTAGATATTTTTTAGAAGGGGTTTTTTGCAGTCCTTAATGATATGTCCATACAAGTGGCATCTAGAACAGTGGAAAGGAAAATGAACATAATTCAAAATATGTGAATACCTTTTCTCTCTGATGATGAGATCGATGGACTCAAATAAACCTTTACTTATATCCAATTCCACAAGTATATGAACAATCAATATGTAATCTACATCTAAAAAATTGTCATCAACCAATATTGTCTTCCTGAACTAGTTCTCTAAGTCTTGTAAAGCCTGAGGAGTCCAAAATTATAAAGAGAAACCATACAACTTTATCCAAATAGGAATGTTGATCATTCTTTCATCTTTAACATCAAAAAGTGGATAGTTTTATGGATAAATATGACCAATCCATATAACATACTTCCGAAACCACAGCAAAACATCCAAAATTATGTTTTTAAGACTATTTTTCACATAAACCAAAATTACTAAATTACAACTCCACACCATCGAGATTGGAAAAAACATACAAATCATAAATGCAAAGCAATAAAATGTGGTGTATACATCATAGAAAATATTAGGTACGGTCATTTTTACATAGAAAACCATGCATCATATTTTAAGTAAAAAATATGCGAGACAATGAAAGTGATTGATGTATTTACTCAAGAGATACCGTATAGTGAGTTGGTGAGAAGGAAGAAGGTAAGCAAAAGATGCCTAAATTTAAATTTTGGAGCAACTTACAAACACTAAAGCCAACTACAATAATACTACCCGGATACTTCCAAATTTCTGGCGAAGCTATACCTATAAATAAAAAAGTTTTTTCTTGGCCTTGGGTTTTTTCGAATTAAAAAATAGTTAACTTCATGTCAAAGTAAAATTCAAAACATTCTAGGAGTGGAACAGGAGATGTAGGAGATTTCCCTTTGAGCAATTATTGTATTGGTCCGAGAAGCACAAACCTCCAAAACAAAGACGCTGCCCCTTCCCCCCGCAACTTTAGCTGATGAGGTTCTTCTCCCTCTGGACAATGACACCAACAAGATCTCAAAGTCAACTCCGCTTGTCGTCAAGGTATTTCAAAATTCAAGATGTACCGACTATCGCTTGGATACTAATAATATGAAAGAGACTACTCTCCACTCCTTGGGCTACGTGTATCCGTACACATAACTAATATTCACCATGGCTTAACCCCATATGCACTGTGAGTGTCAGCGACGCAAATTAAGGGTAGGCACGAGGCTTGTCCCTTCAGCGCCTCGGTGGCAAGGCAAGCGCATGATGACATTGTGTGTGAGGTTTATGAAAAGGACCTCTATTTGCTTCCCTAGTTCATTGATCAATATTGCATTTACTCTTCTCCTCCTCGTTATGGTAGTTCGATGTTGGCAGTTGAAGGTGATTGCTAGCTTTATGGAAGGGGTGTTATAAGGCTCCATGGCTTGTGGCTATAGTGTCTTTTGATTTCAAGTATAAATAATGATCGAGGTGGATCAAGCTTGAGCAACTTAGTTAATAGGATCTCAAAAACCTTACTTTAGGGTTACGGTTAAGACTTTGAACAAGAACAAGATAAAGTAGGCGATTGTCTTCTATCATTAGAGGTGCATAGGGATAAGGAAGGTGCAGTGGCTCTATTGGAAAAAGGAAGCAAACCCCTTATGACCAAGCTTGAGGTTTACAACAACCATTAGGAGACTAGCTTTATAGATTCTTAAGGTGATATTTTTAAACCTTCCTAATTCTCTACTTTGTTTGTGAGGAGGAAACAAAACCAATAATTAAGTATGGATAGGAAGACGACGAAGGTAAATAATTCAGTGAGAACAATGAGGAGAGGCAAGCATGGATCCTACAGAATTCTAGTAAGGGTTTCTCCTCCAAGTGGCCAACCAAGGTAGACTCTTATCCTTCTTGAGGGTTGTTAAAATTTGATAAAGTTCCTGCATGGTAATAGGCTTGTATAAATCCTCATTTTTTGCTTCATTTATCAATATGGGAAACTATGAAAGTACTTTCTGAATTTCAACGATGTTAGAATCATCTGGTTTTTTAAATAAAGACCTGAAATTTTGTACACTTGAGTCTGCCAAGATCTGGAAGCCACGCACCTTATTACCTTCAACATTCGACATTTCCCAAATTGTATTAATGTTCCTTTAGTGATTTGCATAATTCTAGAAGAATTTTGTACTCTGATCCCCTGCTGCAACCTGAGTAGCCCAACTCTCTTGTGTCAATCTAATTCATTATCCAACAACAACTTAGCTCGAGTAGCTTCAAGTTTATTAAGTTCCAATAGATCATATTCAGAGAACAACCCAAATTCATTACGTTGGGCCAAAGTCTCCAAAGATATTTTAGTCTCTACAAGTTGAGGTTCCCTTGACATGTACCTTTTCCTGGTCCAAGCAACTACCTTCTCCTTTACTAGTTTCAAAGTATGGGAGAAATGTTCACATGTTGAAATCCCTGAACCAAGAGAGTAATGGCTCCAAGAAGTCTTAACAATATTTTGTAATTCCTCCTCAAAAGTCCAACAAGGATTGAATTTGAAAGGGGATATTAGTTTTGTGCCCCCAAAAAAAATTCTAACCAGATAGGAAAGTGATTCGAGAATCGAGAGTTTCCAACCCACATTCTATAATGTTCCGTATTTTGCAACAAGGAATATTGGACTAGGAATCTATCCAATCTTTTGGATACCGCCTCGTGCCTTGATTTGTTATTGGTCTAGGTAGGTCTTAGTTTGGTGGGCTCAAGATCTATCCACCTAGAGGATTCGAAGTGAGCACGAAAGTACTCAGCTAGAAAATCACACCTTACATTGGCACCCTAGACTTCTCTACTACTCAAAGTCAAATTCATATATCCTCCAATAATAAACATGTTTGAATTTATACACTCTAAAGAAAAAATGAAGTCCTAGGTTGGTTGTCTTCTATTGTAAAGTCCATTAATATTGAGAATTGATAGAGCGTAGGCCAAGCTCTTTGAGAATAATTTTGTGTATAAACCTAAAGTAATTGAAAAAGAGTTATTCAAAATAACATTAGAGTTCCATCATATAATTAGGACCCCAGAGAAACCATCATAATCACGAGAAACAAAATTCCATCCTCCCAACAATTTAACAAGTTGAGAGATTAGAAAGTTTCCTTTCCCCATAGATTCCTGCAGAAGAATAATCTATGGTCGATCAACCTCAATAAGATGCTTACGAGACAATCTTTTGGCCTACCCCCCTAGGCCACGAATAATGACGGGAATTATCTTTGTGGGGAGGAAACAACAAGGATATTTCCTGCTCTATGGACCTTGGTAATTAGTTTTTTCTTACCCTGGTTAATATTTAAAAGAGATTGTTCTTGGACACATATAATGGCTGAATTTCGACCTATAGGTAGTCTACCCACTTCCCCTAAGGAATTTGAACC
The DNA here is from genome assembly GCA_009831015.1 of Picea engelmannii. Classification (NCBI taxonomy): domain Eukaryota; kingdom Viridiplantae; phylum Streptophyta; class Pinopsida; order Pinales; family Pinaceae; genus Picea; species Picea engelmannii. The sequence goes on along the minus strand of ML801508.1, from coordinate 321,398 downwards.
CAAACCCTCGGAGAGACCAAAATCTAGAGGAGGGCCTTTCTTAGAACTTAAATGGTAATGTCCACCTTCTCTGGGGATAACTTCAGAGTATACAGAGTTGGACTTCCCCCTTTTCACCATTCTTGATTGAACACCTACAACATGTTCATCCAATACGTTAATAGTTTGTGCTTTGGAGAAAAGGGTACTAGGCGAAGCCCTAGTTCACCGCTATGAAATAGTTTCAAGAAAATCTTTGAGGAGCATTGAAGTAGAGTCAAACCTTTCCCTTTCCCTTTCCCCCAGCTGGAAAAGTTTTTGAAACGGAACAAGAAGGAGAAGAAGTTGAATTACCCATATCCACCATGCATGGCATACTACCACCATGCATGTCGTACTATCAAACCCTAGGTCATCTAGAAGAAATGTGGGGGGGAAAGGTTCCTTCATTCTGATAGAGCCCTTAGTGCATCCCAAGGGGACCTTCTACTAGCAATTATATAAATTGAAATATCACCAGTTTATAGAGCATTAGCTTCATCTAACTTCAGACTCTCTTTCAAGGAGAAAGAGAAACAAGTGCAATCCTCGATTCCTAATTTTGAACTACAACAATAGGAATCGACTGCTCTTCTGGAACTGAACTTGATTCAACCTATTTCCTCCTCCAGATCTTTTCTACAAGGGATTTTTGGAGTCCTTACTGATATGTCCATACAAGTGGGCATCTAAAACATTGGAAAGGAAAATGAAAATAATCCAAAATTTGTGAATACCTTTTCTCTTTGATGATGAGATCGATGGACTTAAATAAACCTTTACTTACATCCAATTCTACAAGTATCCAAACAATCAATCTGTAATCTACATGCATAAAACTGTCATCAACCAATTTTGTCTTCTTGAGTTAGTTCCCTAAGGCTTGCAAAGCCCAAGGAGTCCAAAATTCCATATAGAGACCATGCAACTTTATCCAAATAGGAATGTTGGTCATTCTTTCATCTTTAACATAAAAAAGTAGATAGTTTTATGGATAAGTATGACCTATCCATAAAGCATACTTCTTTTAGCACCGAAACCGCACCAAATTATCCAAAACTCTATTTTTAAGACTATTTTTCACATAAACCAAAATCACTAAATTAAACTCCATGCCCTCGAGATTGGAAAAAAAACATACAAATCCTAAATGCAAAGGACTAAATTATGGTGTATACATAATAGAAAAGATTAAGTACGATTGTTTTTACATAGAAAACGATGCATCATATAGGGGTGGGGGGAATAACAGAGAAAACATAATATGTTTTCTCCATTATTCCCCCACCCCGATGTTTTCTCCATTATTCCCCCATCCCCACCCTCATATTATGAGTGATGTATGTTTTCTCCATTATTCCTCCCACCCCGATGTTTTCTCCATTATTCCCCTCACCCTCACCCTCATATTATGAGTAATGCATCTACTCAAAATATATCTTATAGTGAGTTGGTGAGAAGGAAGAAGGTAAAAAAATGGTAAGGTTTCATATAGCCGGTTGGTGAGAAGGAAGAAGGTAAACAAAAGATACCTAAATTTAAATTTTGGAGCAACCTACAAACACTAAAGCCAACTACAAAAATTCTACCCGAATACTCCCAAATTTCTGGCGAAGGTACACCTATAAATAAAAAAGTTTTTTCTTGGTCTTGGGTTTTTTCGAATTAAAAAATAGTTAACTCCGTATCAAAGTAAAATCCAAAACATTCTCCCAATGGAACAGGAGATGCAAGAGATTTCCCTTTGAGCAACTATTGTATTGGTCCGAGAAGCTGAAACCTCCAAAACAAAGAAGCTGCCCGTTTTCCCCGGAAGTTAAGCTCATGAGTTTCTTCTCCCTATAGACAGTGACACCCCGCCAGGCAACCAACAAGGTCTCAACGTCAAATCCACTTGTCGTCAAGATATTTCAAAATTCAAGATGTACTGACTATTGCTTCCTAATTTGGATACTAATAATATGAAAGAGACTACTCGTAACGAGTATATCTACACATAACTATTGTTCGCCAATGATCATGGCTTAAACCCATATGCATTGTGAGTGTCAGGGATGCAAATTAAGGGTAGGCAGGAGAATTGTCCCTTCAGCGCCTCGGTGGCAAGGCTAGTGCATGATGGCATCGTCTGTGAGGTTTATGGATAGGGATAAGGAAGGTGCAGTGGTTCTGTTCGTGAAAGGAAGCAAATCCCTTATGATCAAGCTTGAGGTTTACAACAACCATCACGAGATTAACTTTCTAGATTCTTAAGGTGATATTTTTGACCCTTTCTAATTATCTACTTTGAACAAAACTAATAATTAAGTATGGATAGGAAGGCGACAAAGGTAAATAATTTAGTGAAAACAACAAGGAGACACAAGCCTGGATCCTACAAGATTCTAGCAAGGGTTTCTCCTCCAAGTGGCCAACCAAGGTAGAGAAGGGAGCTAGAGAGGCTGCAATCCACTACCACTGAAGATTCCCTCCATAAATCAAGGCAGAGGATGAAAGAATTGAGTAGAAGATTAAGAAGAAACAAGCCAACACATTATTTGCCCCCTATTGATGTTGAATTAATGAATTAGATACTATATATTGGAGTCACTCACAAAAAGATACCAAATACTTCATATATTGATTGGCACACTAAATCAATCATTATCCACATGACAAAAGATAAGGTCATCTTAGATATTTCGAACATGTAATACAAAGCTCCAATGGATAAATTAGACTACTTGGACAAGAAGCATGAGGCCTTGGTCAAGCTCTTATGTAATATGGAAGCAGTGGATCAAACCTTTATGAAATATGGAAGCAATTGGTGAGCTAAAAACTAAGAGAACCAATCACTAGGCAGAAAGGTTCTTGAAGATACTACTCATCCTCTCATTTATATAAACTCAAATGTTTTTTTCATTTATTTCTAGTTTTCTTTTTTAATTTTTTATTATGTAAAATATTCAAATTAATAATTATCTTGAATATAAGTTATAGGTAAAAAGGAAAAAAAAAACTTGTGTTTTTTTTTATAAAAATTATTAAATTTTTTTAATAAACATATTCAAAACACATAAAATACATGATCCAAATTAATAATTACTTTAAATATAAGTTTTATTTTTTTTATAAAAACTATTATATAATTTTTTTTAATAAATAAATTCAAAATTCATAAAATACATGATCCAAATTAATAATTACATTTTTTTTATAAAAACTATTATATATATATTTTCAATAAATAAATTCAAAATTCATAAAATACATGATCCAAATTAATAATTACCTTGAATATAAGTTATATATAAAAATAAATAAATAAAACGTTTGTGTTATTTTTTTATAAAATTTATTAAATAGTTTTTTAATAAACCTATCCAAAACTCATACAATATATAATGATCTTATGTATTATATAAACCCATTTTGAAAATTTAGGATCAAAATTATTAAATAGTTTTTTAATAAACATATCCAAAACTCATACAATACATGATGATCTTATGTAATATATAAACCATTTTGAAAATTTTGATGTCTACATACATAGAGTATCATTTGATCAATAAATCTAAAATGAATAGAGTGGATTATTACTTTTTGTTTTTGTTTTGTGTTATTTGAAATTGATCACTAATTTGGACCCATAACTATCTAAAATTAAGATAAAATTAAATGTTTGAAAATAATGTTTTTTTTGTTTGCTAGTTTGAAAATTATTTGGGGAAGTCTCAGCCATACCAACCTTTAACATGGATGGATTTTTTAGTCCCAGGTTTTGAACTGGTGACTTTAACATCATGGAGTGCCTTAACAACACACCCTGTCAACGACTGTCCTACACCTTGGGGACTTGAAAATAATATAAATTGATTTGAAATTAATGAAAATTTCAGATAATAAATAATTTTGATATTATATAAAATATAAAAGTTTAATTATTAAGTTAGTTAAAAACTATAATTAATAGAAAGTTCAAAATTTTTTATAGTTAATTTATTTTTTAAATGTTTATTTTATAAATATTATTTGGGTTAAAATTGTTTTTTAGTTTTATAATAAAACTTAAAATTGCTTTTATTGGTTAAAATTTAAAATTGTTTTTAATTGGTTAAGAGTGCGTCTTTTTTGGACGTAAGAAAATAGGTTAAAAACTCAATATACATAGGCATATGGTACAAGTGAAAGTCTACCCCCTTATGGACCGCCAACAAGTCATTTTAGGTGACATGAGTTTCTTTAAATAATAATGGTGAGTCACCCACATTTATGTATAGCAACCAATAATAATTCAAAGTATGGGAGAAATGTTCACATGCTGAAATACCCGAATCAAGAAAGTAATGGCTCCAAGTAGTCTTAACAATATTTTGTAATTCCTCCTCAAAATTCCAGCAAGGATTGAATTTGAAAGGGGATCCCAGTTTTGTGCCAAAAAAAACAAATTCTAACTAGATAGGAAAGTGATGAGAGAACCGAAAGTATCCAACCCACATTCTATAATGTTCCATATTGTAACATCCCGCTCTGGCGCACTAAGAAAATTTATTTTTGAGGACACTTGCTCGCAAGTGATCTGGACTTTTGTGATGTTAAACCATTTATACTTGATTATGATGCGACTGACAGAGGACATGATGTTTTACTAGTTTTGATTGACACAGGTGCTGCTGACTCTGTTTCATTGAGTGTGCAGGGTTTCGGACCTTGAGGATGCAGAGGCATCGGTGGAACCCCCTTGGACTCCAGATTGAGTCAGGGAGTGTGCTATTTGGGTTGATTTATTTACTATGATATTTATTTGATCTGATGATATGATGTTGACATGTTTTGACACGATTGTTGATGATGCAGGCTGACGATATCTTGCCGACCAGACTCACATATGGAGTAAAGGGGCCACACACGATTTCCAGAGAGGTTGAGGGAGAGGGGTGGACAGCAGCCCTACCACCGCCTACTAGCACTCCCGCCGTGGCTCGAACTGTAGGTTAATGATTACCTAGTTCGAGAGGATCCACGATGCCGTGAGGGCGGACTGCGACAGTCGCTCACGATGATTCTAAGGGGCGCGCAATAAGGCGGGGGCCTTATTCCTTAGAACCCTTAGTCTCCCACAAGTTCACCTGGTGGAGTGTTGACTCCAGGGGTTATAGATGTCTACCAATCAATCCAGTTGGCAAGTGGCACCCTTGGAGCACGTGGTGCATCCTGAAGGGCACGTCGCACAAAAGAAACACAAGAAGCGAGTGGAACCCTTGGAGCACGTGGTGCATCCTGAAGGGCACATCACGCAAAGGAAACGAACGAGGCGAGTGGCACCCTTGGAGCACGTGGTGCTTCCTGAAGGGCACGTCGCATTGATGTGGATGAAGGAAACAAACCTAAATAGCCCTAAGATAATAACGCCTTAAGAAATTCTTAAACAACTTCCCTAACCCAGTGTCACCTAGTTCAGAATCTAGTACTAAGTCTAAAACTTTTAGGGTAAAATTTTAGTCTAACCCTAAGAGCAGACCCTGGAATAAAAATAACAAAAGAAACAAAAACCCACCTAAGTAATAGTTGGGTCTTCATAAAATTCTTGGGGCGAT
>ML801508.1:289514-301686 GCA_009831015.1 Picea engelmannii | reverse complement strand
AAAAACTAATAGGAGAAAAGGATGAGGAATGGGAAGTGAAAAGGCCATGGCTATTTTCCTTCCCTTACCCCCATCTCTCCCTATTTGTTCCTTCAATCTCATTCACAAAGGGTCTTTTTTTTGCCAAGAGGAGAAGATGCATAGAGCCAGGAAAACAATGTAACCAGAGATTGCCATAATGAAGAATCGAGTCCCCATTTGAAGCTGGTTTTCCCATTTGGGTTTCTAGGGTAAAATTTCTAAGTTCATGGTGATTTATTTTGTTTGATTTCATTGTTATGCAAATTGTGTGAGATAGATTGTTGATGCTCGTACCTATGTTTAATTAGCTACTCTTAGCATTGTTAATTGGTTAGCATGATGGTTCTTATATTGCATTCATTGGCTCGAGATTAAGAAAATGTTTACTTCCATAGATGGTATGGATGCCAATAGCTTTGGAATGTCCACTATCTGATTCCCTTCGAAGTATGAGATCAATGGTCGTGGAAATTTGTTCGTTGCACTTACCTAGGGAGTTTCTAGTTCAGTATATTCTAGTTGTTGGGTGTTTTCTCTTTCCTCAAAGTAGACTGCTCATTCTCTAAGTCAAATTTCTTCTTCCCTCAGCCAATTTCTTTTGGATGGGGTGAATTCCTTTCACTTGGGTGACTCAATATTTTTCCTAGGGAGAATTAATTTCACCTAGGTGACTCAATATCTTACTGAGGTGAATTTTCTTTTGTTGGGGAAAGTTTAAATCTCTCTAGACATTTTATTGTCTTCCGAGGTTGATTGTCTTCCATTGTAAAGTCCATAAATATTGAGAATTGATAGAGAGTAGCCCAAGCTCTTTGACAAGAATTCTGTGTATAAACTTGAAGCAATTTAAAAAGAGTTATTCAAAATAACATTAGAGTTCCATCATATAATTAGCCCCCCAAAGAGACCATCAGAATCACGAGAAACAAAATTCCATCCTCCCAACAATTTAACAAGTTTAGAGGTGAGAAAGTTTCCTTTCCCCATAGATTCCTGTAGAAGAATAATCTATGGTCGATCAACCTCAATAAGATGCTTATGGGACAATATTTTGGCCTACCCCCCTAGGCCACGAAAATTGGCGGACATTATCTTCACGAGGAGGAAGCAATAAGGATTTTTCCTGCTCTAAGGACCCCATTAAATAATTTTTTCTTACCCTAACCACTATTTAAAATAGATTGTTCCTGGGCACATATAATGGTTGATTTCCGACCTATAGGTAGTCTACCCACTTCACTTAAAGAATCTGAACCCAAACCCTCAGAGAGACCATAATATAGATGAGGGCCTTTCTTAGAACTTAAATGGTAATGTCCACCTCCTCTGTGGATAACTTCAGAATATACAGAGCTAGACTTCCCCCTTTTCACCATTCTTGGTTGAACACCTGTAACATGTTTATGTTGATGTTTTGGTAGCAGTGGGAGGTATTCCCTCCTGGAAAAAATTTCTTAGAGAAGAAGAAGATTCCAGAAGTCAAAGGAAGACCATTGAACAATTGAAGAACACCCCAGAAGAGAAGTGCAACCATAGGAAAATAATAAAGTGGAAATATATTTTTCAGGAAGAGAAGTCAGCCCCAGACAGGTGCCCATATTAGTATAAATATATGGCTAGATCATTTCATTTGTACAGTCAGAAAATTCTCCTTCTGCTATGCACACTAGGTAGCTAGCAGATGTAGTTGTGGCAGTTTTTCTATTTCTGGGTTTTGGTTATCTTGGAGAGTGCACTCCACTTAGGGAAGAATATTCTTGGTGGCTCTTGGTGGTCTCTCTTTTGCACTACCTCCGAAAGAGTTGCACTAAGGTTGTGTGGTGTTGCCCAGTTGGTTTGTGCCAATTGTTAGTAACAATTGCAGTTGCAGTAGCAGTTATAGTTGCAGTTATTAGTTGCAGTTGCAGTTACCAATTACCAGTTGTGCTATTTTTGTGGTGAGCTATCTTTCTTTAGTGATGCGCCTATCTTGCACCATTTCTGTGGTGACTCAGTTTTCTACCCTTGCTAGGGTTTGACAAGAAGAAGAGATAAGTATTCGTTATCATGGTTTCTTCATTGTTGGTTTGCTCTTGTGAATAGAGTTTGTTCATGGTTGTATTGGAATATTAGAAAGATTCTCTCTAAGAAAAGTTTGCTTGTTTTTTCCCCGAGTTTGGGGTTTTCCTAGGATAAATATTTGTGTCTTCTTATGCTTGTTTATCTGCTTCTTATATATTTCAATATATGGTTATTGAATGTTAAAAGAAGATAAAAATGGTATGGTAAATATAATGTTGACAAAACTAATAAAAATCTAACAGTTCATCCAATAGGTTAATAGTTTGTGCTTTGGAAAAAAGGGTACTAGGCGAAGCCCTAGTCGACTGTTGTGAAATAGTTTCAAGACAATTCTTAAGGAGCATGGAAGTAGAGTCAAACCTTTCCCTTTCCCTCAGTTGGAAAGTTTTTGAAACATAACAAGAAATAGAAGTTGACTTACCCATATCTACCATGCATGTCATACTATCAAACCCTAGGTCATCTAGAAGAAACGTGGAGGGAAAATGTTCCTTCATTCTGATAGAGCCCTTAGTGCATCTCAAAGGGGACCTTCTACCAACAATTAAATAAATTGAAATATCATCAGTCTATAGAGCATGAGCTTCATCTAACTTGAATCTCTCTTTCAAGGAGAAAGAGAAACATGTGTAATCCATGAGTCCAAATTTTAAACTATAGCAATAGGGATCGATCGCTCTTTCGGAACTGAACTGGGTTGAACCTCTTTGCTCCTCTAGATCTTTTTTACAAGGGCCTTTTTGCAGTCCTTAATGATATGTCCATACAAGTGGCATCTAGAACAATGGAAAGGAAAATAAACATAATCCAAAATTTGTGAATACCTTTTCTCTCTAATGATGAGATCGATGGACTCAAATAAACCTTTACTTACATCCAATTCTACAAGTATCCGAACAATCAATCTGTAATCTACATGCATAAAACTGTCATCAACCAATATTGTCTTCCTAAGCTGGATCCCTTAAGCTTGCAAAGCCCAAAAAGTCCAAAATTCCATAAAAGACCATGCAACTTTATCTAAATAAAAATGTTGATAATTCTTTCATCTTTGACATAAAAAAAAATGGATAATTTTATGAATAAATATAACCAATCCATAAAACATACTTCTTTCAGCACAAACACCACACCAAAACATCCAAAACTCTATATTGGAAAAAACATACAAATCCTAAAGGACTAAACTGTGGTCCATATATAACAAAAAAGATGAGGTACGGTCGTTTTTACATAGAGAACGATTCATCATATTTTAAGTAAAAAATACGTGTGAGACCGTGACAGTGATTGATGCATCTACTCAAAAGATATCGTATAGTGGGTTGGTGAGAAGGAAGAGGGTAAGAATGGTAAGGTATCGTATAGTGGGTTGGTGAGAAGGAAGAAGGTAAGCAAAAGATACCTAAATTTAAATTTTGGAGCAACTTACAAACAGTAAAGCCAACTACAAAAATTCTACCCGGATACTCCCAAATCTCTGGCGAAGGTACACCTATAAATAAAAAAGTTTTTTCTTGGTCTTGGGTTTTTTCGAATTAAAAAATAGTTAACTCCGTATGAAAGTAAAATCAAAACATTCTCCTAGTGGAACAGGAGATGCACGAGATTTCCCTTTGAGCAACTATTGTATTGGTCCGAGAAGCAGAAACCTCCAAAACAAAGGTGCTGCCCGTTTTCCCCGGAAGTTAAGCTCATGAGTTTCTTCTCCCTAGACACAATGACACCCCGTCAGGCAACCAACAAGGTCTCAACGTCAACTCCGCTTGCCGTCAAGATATTTCAAAATTCAAGATGTATCGACTATCGCTTCCTAATTTGGATACTAATAATATGAAAGAGACTACTCGTAACGAGTATCTCTACACAACTATTGTTCGTCAATGATCATGGCTTAACCCCATATGCACTGTGAGTGTCAGGGACGCAAATTAAGGGTAGGCAGGAGAATTGTCCCTTCAGCGCCTCGGTGCCAAGGCTAGTGCATGATGGCATCGTGTGTTAGGTTCATGGATAACCTTATAGATTGTAAGGTGATATTTTTGACCCTTCCTAATTCTTTGCTTTGTTTTGAGGAGGAAACAAAACCAATAATTAAGTATGGATAGAAAGGCGACAGAGGTAAAGAATTTAGTGAGGACAATGAGGAGAGGCAAGTCTGGATCTTACAAAATTCTAGCAAGGGTTTATCTTCCAAGTGACCAACAAAGGTAGAGAAGGGAGTTAGAGAGGTTGCAATCCACTGTCACGGAAGATTTCCTCCATAAATGAAGGGCGAGGATGAAAGAATTGAGTAGAAGATCAGGGAGAAAGAAGCCAACAAATTATTTGACCCTATTGATGCCGAATTAATGAATTGGGTACCATATATTGGAGTCACTCACAACTCGGATACCAAATACTTCATATATTGATATCCAATGGCACACTAAATCAATCATTATCCACATGACAAAAGTGTTATTGTATATTGTTTCAATACTTTAAATATTTTATGATAAAATGAAATAAAATAACATTTCTATCATTTCTCTAAATCCTTTGGAAACATTGATTTTAAATCTCTAATATACAAGTAGAGTATTTGATTTTAAATAGAGCATTTATTGTTGTAAATATGTTATAATTTAAGTAATTTCATATTAGGTTTATGATTGAAAAAGTGAGCTATGAGGGATACAAATTAATGTCACATGCTTGGTATATTTTCTTTTGAGATGTCTGGTGTGTTGGGTTGAAGTGAAGCGAAATATTATCCATTGTTTGTTGCTATAAATTAATATTTTAGATCATCCCTAAGGACATAGTTCCTATGGATTAGATTCAATAAACTTGCAGTGTGAGGTGACATTTCTAAATTTGCAATAAAAAACATAATGCATGAATTTCTATATGGTATCAGAGCTATCTTGTTGAAGTCACTCTTTTGGTGAAGAGGGAGTTGGTATTTCAACTACATTGTACCTAGGAGTAGTACTTGACCTTGTCGAGGTTGATTGGGTACTTGCACCCATGAAGGGGATGATGGGTTGAAACCCTAGTTTCCCTTGTGATGAGAATATGCTTTCTTCTATGGTAGGTGGTATATCTACTACATGGATGGTTGTTATAGATTTATTTTCAACAAGTGTGATGCCTAAGAGGACTTGTGATTAGTGTCTAATTTGTTCCAAGGGTTGCTAGTATATTTTCACCCATGAGAGGTGGTGGATCTACATGATTGTCGGCTTGCACGTATTTATTTCCAATGGGTGAGATTCCCAAAAGGAATTGTGATAGGTGGTTGATTTGTTCTAGTGGATACAAGTGTGTTCTACTTCATTCATGGATGGCATGGATTTATTTTCAACGGGTTAGATGCCTAGAAGGACCTACGATAGTTGGTTGATTTGTTCCAATAGATGCTAGTGTGTTTTCACATATGATAGGTGGAGGATTCACATCATTGATGGTTGGTATGTGATCTATATTTTAGCTAGTGTGATGCCTAGGAGGACCTGTGATGGGTTGTTGATGCATTTTGGTGGATGTTGGTGTTTGGAGAGGATGGATGCTTGTGATAGGCATGCTTGACCATTTCATTGTTTGCTGATTTTTGGAGCTTGCGATGGGTTGATTCATCTTGTGATAGATTGATGATTATTGGTTGATCTTTTTCAGTTGAGTTGTGACTCAAGGGTTTATAAGAATGGTGACCTTGCTCACTTTAGTGATTGTTATATATGGTGGGAGCTTCTAGCATAATTCCTCGAGGATAATGTTGATTGTACATATTGTACATTTGTGGAGAGATTGATCATATATTAGAGAGATAGTCTGATGTTAATCTATTGGTAATCTTGTGCATTTGTATTTTGTACCCAATCTCGAAGAGTTGATCTTTCATGTTGTATTCTTCATATGATACTATTTTCATGGAGTGTTGGAATTCAATAATGGCGTAGAAGACCTTACCTGGAAATAGGTTCAAAATATATGGTGGTGGAATCAATGATCGAATCCAAGCTCACAACTAATAAGAGTAGTGATGAGTACTAATGAGAAGGTCATTGAATTCTCCTAGGCAGGGGGAGTTGACCATGATATTAATCTTGTTTAGGATTATCTTAGTTAGAGGGAGGTTCCCTCATTGAGATTGTTGCTTTAGCTGCCATAGGTTTTGAGGGGAATGAAAGAGATTCTCATGCTTACAGTTTCATGATAACCCATTATTGATTGTTGATATATTTCCCTTGAGCTTGGTATTTTAGGATATATGAGCTCAAATGTATGCGTATTTTTTATAGATATGATCAACTTTTCTTGGTCATTTTGGATATATGATTATCTTTGTGAGGTGTCATGAATATATATTAATGTGGTGCAAAAAGATTTTGTTCTGTGATGACTTTAGCGATGCTAGAGTTTTGACAAGTAACTATTGATGTCTTCCTTATTCTGGAGTGATTTCAAAGTTCAATAGGAAGTAATGATCCAAGCTAATGTTCCTTAAGTTTCATAGATGTCCATTGTTCTTTTGGATCCCCTAGGAGAAGAAAAGAGGGAGTAGCTTGATTTGGTGGTGTAAAACAAGTTTCTTTGTTGAATTCTCCTTGCATGTTCACAATTAGGAGGTCAAGTTGCAATTTTTTTGGTTGATTGTTGGGAGAGAGAGACACCTTTACGAGCAATGATTGATTGGATGTTGAGATGTGTGGACTTGTACATGTGGTTATGACTCTTATGGATTAGGTATTATCATAATGGTGGAGTATTTTTTTTTATCTTTGCGGGGGCATTGCATATACATGTTGCAAATTTAGAGGGAGTTGATGGGTGTTACAAAAACATATTTTCTTGTATAAAAAGAGTATTAAATTTTAGGGTTATTCTAAAAGTGTTTTCACCTTCCTAGGAGAGCGTTATTTATTCTATTCCATTGGTGATGTTGCATGGATATATGGATGGCTCAATTTTAGTGGATGCGTGAAGTGGCTAGAGTGTTGGCATGACACCCTTACCTACGAGGTTGTTACCTTGGTTGACATGTTTACTAACCCATTGCGTGTAGAAAATGGTGGAATTAGTTGCTTGATTTGATCTCTAACAACCCTTGGTATCCTCTGATACCATGTTGATATTCCCCTACCTAGCACCCGAAAATTAGCTCAAAATAAAATCACTTTATCTACTAAAATCACAACTAAGTAATCAACTAAATGTGCAACAGAAAAATAAACTAGGAAAACAAAATATCGCACACAAGAGACCAATATTTTGGGTAAACTATCTGTGAAAAAAACCTAGAGGGAAAACCAGTTCCAATATGCTTTTATTAAGGTCAAATCAGGGTTCCTGTAACAGGGAAAATGACCCACTAAGAGAAATACAACTACAAACAAACTTGGCCAAGTATGCTCTATTGTACAACCCATGAACAACAAACTTACCGAGGTGTACACCATTGTCCTTCAACAAACCCACGTACATATGTGACTGTCTCCACTAATACCCGTGTACACATACGTAAACTTTCGTACGACATACCCCTTTCCTTTGGATTCAATCCTCTAAAACCCACTTGTGGCTTCCTCTGCTCTCTCTTCTCCTTGAATTGTATGACCTATGTTGGTTTAGGTCTTCTATTCTCTCTGAGTTCGTATTGAGTGACCCAGGGTTCATGTCTGTTCGGGTTTCTAACAAAGCGTCTAAAACTATCGGCCCTCCTGGTAAACCAGAAGGCAACACAACACACAGAATGCGTTGCGTAGTCTCACCCGAGATAGATTTTAATGGGTGGCTGCAATACCGATGTGTTTACAGCCTAGGATTGAGTGTGAGATATGAAAATTGAATATTGAACCACTATTATAACTTTTAACCACAATATACCACCATTTGCGAATACGCAGACAATATAGAAACTCATTCATTAACACAACAATAACTACTAAAAGATGATAAAGATAAGCATGCATTCATCACATAACACAAATGTTACCGTGGTTCACCCCCTCCTGGGCTACATCCACAAAGATTTGGCTTCTGGCTCTTTTATTATGGTATTTTCGCATCTACAGTGCCGCGCACGTTACAATTCTCCTCAGTTGGGTAAGATATATATGAGGCGAACTAGATCGCACCAGACTCCTCAACCTGCGATCCAACCCTCAAGATCTACCCTCTTTCGTCCTCTTCAACTCAACAACTTACAAAAGTAGGTCATACAAAAAAATATTACATATAAAAAATACTCAACGCTACTAGCTAAAAATCGATAATACTCCGAACCTAACTCCCTCTCTGATACCTAAGTATCGATGTTTATATATATTTTGACTCTTCAGCCATTACAATGTATTACCAAAACCCTAACCCTACCATCGTTAGGTCTTCCCTACACACGCACGTGATGTTCTTCCTTCCAGCTGTCTCTTTCCTCGTGCATGCTTTCTTTCCCAAAATCGCCTTGCTTTTCCGCTTTGGTCTGCTTCCAACATGCCCCCAACACTGACATGTGGCTCGTCCCGAGCCACCTAACACAATTCTTCGATCTCCCTGGTGACCGCCTGGAACTTATTTTTGATCTATGCTGCCTGTGTTTGTGCCTGTGCGGTCTTCTCCTTGAGTGTGTCCACTATCTGGACTGCAATTTCGTCACTTATCAATTCCTCACACTCTGCCTGGGTCTATTCTATCTGTGTCTTGGCTTCCTTTACTTGTGCCAGGACTTCTGCGACTCGCTCTTGAAACAGTTCCATTTGATCCTGATGCTCCTTCTTCTGTGTTTGTGCAATGGTGAGTTCTTCCTGCAACTTCGTCATGTCCTGCGCCTCTTTTACGCGTTCCGTGATGGAATTTGTATTCTGCCTCTGCTTGAGGTCCTGGATAACTGCGCTTATCCTTTCTTCTTCCTTGTCCCACTTCTATACTTTTTGATCCTCCTCCATCTTTTTCCAACGCTATGTTGCATTCTCGAACAAGTTAGCTGCTATGCTAACCTGTCGCTCTATCTCCCATAGATGTTCTACTGCTTCCTTCTTTCTTTGCTCCTTTACTGTCAGTGGAGTAGTGGGTGTGAGATGTTCTCAAATATTATCGATCTCTTTCTGGTAGTGATCAATTGCCTGTGCAATATGATCAATCTTTTCTGCTGCTGTAAGTTCATTCGTCTGCGCGGTTGATAGAATATTCTCGCATGTTCCTCTGACTTTCTGCTCCAATCCTTTCATGCACTCCTTTTCTTCTTGGTTCTCAAACTTAGCCTGCTCCCATATTATTTCCAGTGCATCCCTCTTTTCTATTTCTTATTGCAATTCGACTAAGTCTTTGCGTGCACGAGACTGTACCTTATGGTTTACGCTGACCTGCAGCTTGTGTAGAGCCTTGGATGGTATCTGTGGAAATACCAATTGGATTTGGCTTAAGTCCTTAAGGGGTGTCTACCCCATGATCTCGTCCATGTGCAGCATACTGGGTGTGATGTGGAATGTTGCGTTCAACTACAGTATTGTATGGAATGGATCTCGTTCCTCTTCTTCCACTCTGTCCTCTGTCTGTGGTGTTGATGGCCCTATTCCCATGCTGCTACCTGTTGTCTGTACTTCCCCGATTTTCTTGAGGAACTATCGCATGTCTACCAGCTCCTCTTGATTCCTATCCCTGTGGTGCGCAACATTGTCAAAAACCTCAACTAGACAATCCTGGACCATTTGGGCTATCATTTCCCCATCATCCTTCGTGATTGTATATTCTGGAGGTGTTCTTTATGCCTTCATATTATTGTGCACTCATCCTATATGTGTGGCTGGCCTCTTATTCCCACCTGGTTCCTGTGGGTTAGGACTTGTTGTGGTCCCATCCACTGCCTCAGACTACTTCGGCTGCACTTGAGATGGATGCGTAGTGTTCTTTGTCCCCTTTTGGGTCTCTGTCTTGGCTGCCCCTTTGTCTGTCTACTTTGTCTTTGTCTTTGTCTGGATAGTCCTCCGTTTCTTGGGTACTGGTACTTCTAGAGGCTGTGTTTCTCCCTGCCCTGCCTCTTCTTCCGCTGTCCTTTCCGGCAAGTCCTGGGTGAGGACTGGAATATTCCATTCATCTTCCCAGTCATTGATCACCATGTCAATGTCGTCCTCTGTGATACAATAACGCATTTGTAGCCATTGCTTATTGGGATCCTTTCGAGCCTGTATCCACATTGTATGTCATGTGGCCTTGAAGTTGGCGATGTCCCAGTAATGCGCGACAACCTATGGTGTGATCCTCCACATGTTGTTGATGGCCTCTTGCAAATCACATAGGTATCCTTCAAATATGGATGCGTTCATCCTTTTTTTCTTAGCATCTATCGTGGATTTCAACAACAAATATCTCGCTCCCTGATTCGGTTTGGGTTTGGTACCGAAAGTTACATATCTTGGTTCTCTCCATACCATAAATGCTATTAACATGATTAGCCATGAATAGTGAAACTCTGTTCCTAGATCCTGCACATCCTTGTAGTCATCCAGGAATAAGTTCAAGAGATAGGGTGCCCAGCTGACTGTGGTGCCCTTGATGCATTGAGCTACAACTGCGACAACCCCAGGTGGAACTTCCTCTCTAAGACATTTCCTTAGTATCTTATAGGCTAAGATTTTTGCGCCCATTTGTGTGGCGACATCGTTGATCCTATTGAGAATGATTCCTCGTGTCCCCCTGTCGGTGCCATAATTCTTCTTCATCTCTTTTGCTAGTGATTTCTCCTTGGTTTTGTCATCTAGAAATTGCGCGGGATCCATGCCCCGGGATGGCAATCCTGTTATGTTTGCAATAAGCTCTATGTCTATTGAGACGAGCTTTTCCAACCAGATGTCTCCACCATGTGTGACTGCTAACAATTGTTTGACGCACTCGCTTGCATACTGACCTATGGCAAAATGTGGTAGGTCCAACAGGCCTAAAATTCCTATTTTTTCCAACCCTGTTGCCCATTGGAGTGGTTGATCAATCGGTTCCCCCATCGGGTTTATGCCCACAGTCTCCAAGTAAACTCTCTTTGCAAATTCTAGAAACTTGTCTGTGTCTGCTACATCATGGTTCGAGTATTTTAGCTTGTCAATATGCCCTAGCAAGCCTGGTTCCACTCATACCCTATCCGGTATACACGGTAGAACAATGGTTGCGATAGGTTGATTGCGAGGTGACATAGGTACCTGCTACTTGTGTTTCTTCGATGGTGGTGGCTGGCTCGAGGTTCCAGTGGCTCCCAATTGTGTTTCAGAATACCATTCTGGCCAACCTGTGACATCTTCGACTGTTCCTTCCGGTGGGTGGTATGATATGGTTGTTTGAGACTTGTCTTACTTGATTGCTGCTTCCTGATTAATCGTCGTTCCATTGACTTTCATAGATTCTTTGGTGTTTTCTGGTTGTGCCTCCTTCAAGGTTTCTGTGTCCTGGTTCTATTGTTCCTGTACCTTTGTCGGTCTCTCTATGTTTGTGCTCTTCGGTGCTGGCTGTTGGGTTTCTTCCACTACGAGGTTGGGGTTTACTGGTGTTGTGTCTAGGTATGGGATTTCGTCGACCTTAATAACTTCCGGTGGCTGTTGTTCTCCTTCTTCCAAGTGTACCCATGACCTGGTTCTATCTCTGTGTTGTCTGGCACTCTGGCTTGCTTCTTCTTGCTTTGGGGGTGCCATGGTGGTGATTGTCGAATGCTTGTTGAGTTTGAATGGTATCTGTGACCTTTGTGAACTCTGCTCTCTTCTCCTTAGCCTCTATCACTCTCTGTCTGTTCTCTTTTCACAAATAGACTATTTTCTCCCGCATCCATGTGTTGTATGGGCATCCCATGAAGCTTGTCGAGGACGCTTCCTTAATTCTGGGTTCAATGCACCTCTGGTTCTTTCGTACTTGACATTACTCTGCCTTGCCGTCTCCAGTTGGTGCGATTAATGTGGTGTCCCATCGATCCTTTCCATCCTTTAATTCTGCATGACTCTGTCATTTCGTACTGATTTTGCAGTCTTTCCATTTTCTGCTTGTTTCCCTTTTTACGTGGTTGTTGTCCTTCTCCTCACTGAGTTTGTGTTCCTAAGTATATGTGCCCTTTCATCTTTTGACACACTGC
>ML801508.1:271100-289494 GCA_009831015.1 Picea engelmannii | reverse complement strand
TGGGTGGTCGAATGTCCTTGTACAACTTCAGTCATCTCCCGTTGATCATCCCTCTAATTTCCGCGCCTGATAAGTCTCTCAACTATACAACTCCTCCATCTGTAACATATTTTACTTCGTATGGTCCTAACCAATGCATCCTGAGCTTTCCTGGGTGCTGAAACGATTTGCTGTCATACATCAATACTAAAGCGCCTTCCTTGAAAGTTTTCTTCTTGATGTATCTATCATGCCAAGCTTTGTCCCTTTCTTTCTGAACTTGTTGGTGAAATCCTGCTAGTATTCGATCTTCATCCATGGTCATTAATTGATTTAGTCACTCCTGTACTGTGCCTCGTTGTGTCATATGTGTAATTGTTGCTACGTGCAAGCTTGGTACTCAGAACTCTAATGGCACCACTGCTTCTTGGCCATAGACCAGTTTAAATGGCATGTGCCTTATCAAATTTTTGCACATAGTCCTATAAGCCCATAATACTGTTGGTACTTTTAGGTCCCAGTCATCCCTGTTGACGTTACAAATCTTTGTCAGTGCATTCTCAAGGATTTTGTTAAATTCTTCCACTGTGCCATTTGCCTGTGGGTGATATGGTGTGCTCTTCTAATGATGGACTTCAAAATATTCAGTCATAACATTGATTGTGTTGTTTATGAAGTGCATGCCTTGGTCACTCATCAAAACTCTTGGGCATCCAAATCTAGTAATTACTTGTTCAAATAGGAAGTGTGCTGCAATCCTTCACTGGTGCGGCTTCCGCCCATCTTGTTAAGTAATCCGTCACGGTCATAATTTAACTAGATCCTGTTATTTTTACTGGTGGGTTGATTGGTCCCACAAAGTCTATTTCCCACTTATCGAATGCCTGCAATGTTACTTGTGGTCATAATGTCATCTCGTCCCTTCGGTTGGGTTTACCTACCCTTTGACAGACATCACATCTCTAACAATACTCCTTCGAGTCTCTGTGCATCGTCGACCACCATAGTCCTCCGCGCAATACCTTCCGCGCGGTATCTTTGCCTGCGTAATGTCCTTAGCTATCCCCTCATGGGATTCTGTTAAGACTCTCGGTCTTTCGTGCTCTAACACATATCTTGGCAAGATGCAATCTGCGCCCATTTTGTATAAGTGTCCTACAATCAGTTGATAGTTTGCGGCACGAACTACCAGGTTTTTCTTCTACGTGGTGTTATATTCCTGCAGTGCAGTACCTGTGCTCAAGTACTGAATGATATCTATGAAGTGTTCATCAATAATCTGGACTGAGAATAACTGTGCATCTAGAAAATTGTCTTCTAAATTCGTAGGTTCCTCTCCATTTATGATTCTTGATAGGTGGTCAGGTCTTGCATTCAGTTTTCCTGGATTGACTATTACTTCAAAGTCAAATTCTTGGAATAAAAATAACCATCGACAGATTTCCCCCCCCCAACACTGGATTGTTGACTAGGTATTTTAGGGCTGAGTGATCTATGAACATCTGAAAGTGTTTTCCTAATAAATAATGTCTGAATTTCTGTAGTGCGTAGACCATAATTAGCCTTCTCTCTCCGTGGTGTTGTAGTTCTGTTCTGATTTTGATAGTTTTCTTCTTGCAAAGGCTATGGGGTGATCCAAATCACCCTCTCCTGTCTATGCCAAGATAGCTCCAAGTGCTATGGCAGATGCATCTACATGTACATGGAATGTCTTCTCCTAGTCTGGAAATACTAGTATTGGCACGGTGACCATCTTTTCCTTCAGTGTATCCAGACCGTGTTAGCACTCGTCGTTCCACTGAAACTTTGTATCCTTTCTTAACATTTTTTCCATTGGTTCCGTAATCTGTGCGTACCCTTTGATAAACTTACTGTAGTATCCTGTGTGTCCCAATGTCTCTCTTAACTGACAAACTATTTTTGGTGGAGGTAAATTAACAATTACTGCAATCTTTGTAGGATCTACTAATAACCCTTGTTTTCATACTATATGGCCTAATAGTATCCCAAACAGTGTTCCGAATATGCATTTCTTTATGTTCAGTGAAATTTGGCATTGCCTACATATTTCTAACATCAGTCGTAAAAATTCTACGTGGTTTTTCAACAAACTATAGACTGTCCAATTGTCCAAGTATACCTCTAGGAACTGGTGGATGAATTCTTTAAACGTGACGATGACTACTCTGGAAAATATCACTGGTGCATTCTTCAGTCCAAACGACATGACTGTGTACTGGTAGGATCTCCATTCTGTCGCAAACGTGGTCTTGTATCTATCTTCCTGTGCTATCTTGATCTGGTGGTAGCCTGAGAATCCATCAGTAAATGAGTAAGCTTCATGCCCTCCTATGTTCTCTAACACTTCATCCATGACATGTGTAGGGAATGGGTCATGTAGGCATGCATCGTTCAACTTCCTCAAGTCAACATATATCCGTATTCCTCCTTGTTTCTTGTCCTGAACTACCATCGGGCTTATCCATTCGGATTATTCCACTGGTTCTATGATTTCGGCTTCGAGCATTCTGTCGATCTCATCTTTGAATTTTTGCTTGTATATCGGTTTCAACCTATATGGTTGCTGTCTAATTGGTCTCGCTTTAGGTCTGAGTGGTATCTTCATTTCTCCTAGCTCTCCTGCTATACCCTTCATATCTTTAAATTTTTTTGGAAATAGATCGCTTTACTCGCGCAATAACTTTGTTATACTTTCCACTGTTTGCGCATCCCAGTAATCTCCAATGCTGTCCATTTTGGGATGTTCAACTGTCCCAATGTTGACTTTCTTTACTTTGATTGGCGCAGAAATAAATCTTGATTCTATATTTGGTCCTTCCACTTCTCTTTCGCCTTCTTCTTCTTCTATCTAAATATCGCGTGAGTCGTCTTCATCCGGTGCTTCCTCCTACACATGGTAACATGATAAAAGTTCCTTGACTGTCTGTCTATTCCTCTATTGCTCTTCTATGGTGAGTTCAACTTTTGGTTATTTGATGAATATCACCCCTCTTATCTATTTAAGAGTGGCATCCATGTTGGGGTTCTCATGCTCGAATGAGAAGGTGATTGTAAACTTTTGTTGCAATGTCGTCCAGGTAGCAGTTCTTTTGCACAATTCCTGGTCTATATACCAGTTCGCTGGTATTCCCTCTAAGGTGTGTATAAAATAATGGGGCCATTCGTTTTGGGGTGTTAATTTCTAGAGTGTTCTGCACATCTCCAAGTCCTCCGCTGGTGCCTCCTGTCCTCCTCATACTGTGCCAAGAATGTTTCCAAATAATTTATTTCATGGAAACTAGGTGGTTCCCTTATTTTTGTGCCTACCCATCTTACTGTGCAGTCTATTCTTGCACATATTCTCGTGGACACTTCGTGTAGCCTTTGTTTCTAGTTCTCCAAATCGGTATCTGATTCTGTTGCACATGAAGTAATTCTCTACTAACTGAGTATCCCATTTGTAGTTGGGTTTACATAATCCTCATTGCGCTCAGTTGTTCTGTAAAACTGGTCGATTTCCTCTAAGTCTAGGCAAGTAGGTTTTACAAACCTCTCCCCTTCTGATGGGTCTAATGGTGTGATGACCCTGTATTCTCTTGACTCAAATGTCATTTTTCTGGTCTTCAAGTTGATTATGGATTGATTTTCAAATGCCCAATTGTTGTGAGTGGGAAATCCCTCTATGGACTAGCACTTAGGGTTAGATTATGCATGCAGAAAAGACCTAAAGATCTCTACTTTCTACCGTCGTCCCAGACCTAATCCCCATTATTCTTAAGCAAATACATAGTTAAATGAGCATACCTTATTATAGGCGTTTGATGTAGATCCATCCTTACGCTTGATCATTTTTTGATTGCAGCTCTCCTCCCAAGGCTGCCCTGCATTCACATAAAAAAAATAACAAACTACACATGCATTTGATCTATAGATTAATGGGTTAGAGATTTCAATAAACAAGTATACAATAAATCATAAAAACCTCATATGGTGGGACGGGAAAAGTATCTCTTTATTATTAACTTCAACAAATCAACTTACAATGATGAAGCCGATCGCTGCTCCACGAACCTAGTCCTGGGCTCCTCTTCTACTATCCTCCAACTTCTTTGCTCTATCTTTCTCTTTTCACAAGGAAGGCTAAAGGGTTGGGACAAAGGAAATATGCAATTGGGTATAGTTTCTTTACTATGATTCTCCTCCTCCAAATGGGACCTCTAACCCTTCTTTTATAGGCTAGAAGAAGTTAGGTATTTGGGCGAACCCTCGACCATGCATGGCCGGAAGGTTCAGTTAACTCACCCAAAGCTGTGTGTTCTCTTGGAAAATTTCCTTTTTTCATGCTTTTGTAGGTACACGCGGGCTGTTTTGAGTCAGTGAGCATGTACATGCGTGCAGTAATAGAG
Organism: Picea engelmannii; assembly: GCA_009831015.1. Taxonomy (NCBI): domain Eukaryota; kingdom Viridiplantae; phylum Streptophyta; class Pinopsida; order Pinales; family Pinaceae; genus Picea; species Picea engelmannii. The sequence goes on along the minus strand of ML801508.1, from coordinate 285,109 downwards.
CAGGGTGCGTGGGCCTTTATAAAAAGTGTTTTTAAGAAGAGTTGTTCAACAGTGTTTTGGAAAATAAGGAATCTGAGATGGCCTGATGCTAGGTAAGCTTGTATGGTGCAAAATAGGGTTATAACATATGCCCCCTAATGAGTGAGGTCAGAAGAGCATCTTATGGCCGAAATACATTACCAATCTTTACTAATGTGCCGAACAAGTGAGCTCAGGAACCAGAAATCGGGAGGTGCTGTCTGCAAAAATAACAATTGTCTCACCGAGGCGGGCATACCCATGCTCGGGATAGAATAAATGCATGGATACAAATCAAATACACTGTAGATCCATGTCATATGACTATATAAAGTGTAACCACGAATAATACACAACGGAGCTACATCTCGAAATAAAAAAGATATACATGTAGAGTATCCATCTTCTTAGAAGCTGATAGGGCCTGATGGCTGGAGATGAGGTCTTCAGAGCTCGAGAAACAAATTCAAAATCTTCAAAACTCGGGTAGGAGTGTAATATGAGTGTACGACTTCACTACCCAGAGGTCTTCTACGACTCGTTGGTCATGGACTAGAGAATCTTGAGGATCAGACTGAAGGCTTCATTGATTTTGAACAAAGACTTGATTGGACATTCAAGATGGTCGGGTATGAGGGAAAGAGACAAACCGCAGAGGGGATGACTCAGGCTTGGTAAAAAATTCCCTTGGACAACAACACGACAAATGATGAGACTCAGGCAGCATGGCATTAATCATAAGTTTACGAGGCAGGAGGCAACACAAACTCTCCATATGTTTGGAAGAATAACCTAACAGAGGAGGACACAACTCTATGTAGTGAGAACAACTTCCTAAGGTCGTATTAAATCCCATAGTTTGACGAACAAACGAGCATATTTGCTTTATCCAAGGGAAACTTATTGTGCTGCTAATAAAGAAAATACTTATCCCTTCCTCTTTTTGGGGTATTTTTGATTTTTTTGTCTTTTTCAATGATTTTGGAAAAAAGAATAAAAGAATGTTACGTTACAATGGAGGAACAAGTGTTACAAACATACAAGTTCAAGGCATAAGGACAAGACCGATGTTCAGAGCAATGAATCTCGGGAAAAATCCTCCCGAGGCCAAAGGTGTTAAGACGCATAGGCAAAGTGCTACAAGGCTTGCGTATAAGGTATGCTTTAGATGGTTCAGTTGAGAGCAACATGGAGCCGGAATTTAGACCAAAGACACAGGTATGCAAACGTGGTAAACAAAACACACAATGGTAACGTCCTTCGATGTAAGTTTAATGATCCCAGAGAAGGCAAGCTGTAACACCCTGTTTCCCCCCGTCTGTAAAAATAATTATATTGGCCAAGAACTATGGAAAACTCAAAGACGTGAATGTTTGATTTGACAGACCTTTGTTTAAAAGGTCGATGAATGTAAATTATGTTATGAATATGTGTTGCATGACTGCTGGGAGGGGGATGTGATAAAAGAGACCACGATGGATAATGAGAGGTGGTGGAAGGGACTTGGAATGGTTGCATTAACTCCCACCGAGCCAGTACTGTACTGGTTTATACTTGCTCATGAACCAAAGCAACTCTTTGATCCTGGAATGTATTTCCCATCAGATTGGTAGGTGGGGAGGCTCCTCAAGAGTTAATGAGGGGACGGGGGTGAACCTCCCATTCGTAACAGCCCTCAAACCTGACCACGGATGGTAGAATTCGCGCCACATGCAACCTCGCAGACAAAAATTGGCAAGAGAGGAAATGTGGTAGGGGAGAGAGAAGTGCGCGCGACGAGGATCGCGAAAGAGACTGGAGAAACCCTGGAAATGAAAGGAGTTCTGAATACCAGGAGAAGGAGAGTAACCTTCATCTTGGATTATTTTCCTGTATCAGGAGAAGGAGAGTAACCTTCGTCCTTGATTTCTGTTTAGTTGGAAGTAGGAGACTGAACCTCAAAGCATCATGGTCTAGCTCGGGGGTGGCTAGTGGTAAATCTATTTGGATTCACTGAGCCTACGGTTGGGTGGAAATGAGCACCCCTCTTAGCAGTTGCATCATGCTTGGTAGATTTGATAAGTGTTTTATACCTTGTATTTCAAACTAAATATCATGAATGCATGCTTGTGCTTATATGCCCATAATAATTTCTGTGTAGAATGATTGTCGAGTGTTTTAAACTGGAAATAATGGATGCATGTGTATGCTTATATGTCATCATTGGTTTCTGTACAAATGGTTAAGTCTGGGGCCGGAAGGGTATCTCTCTGAGGTCTTGGAGTCGTGGGAGTTTGAGGCCCCAAGAAGTTGAATTTCGTGATTCAAGCTAAGAAGGGATAGCGAGCCCAATTATAGAAAGAAAGAATACCCTATCATTTGGTTGACGAACGGTCTGAATCCTTTCGGGAATACCCCAGATCTATTGAGATCGATGGATCTAGAGGAGGAGCGCAGGCGTTAACACCTTGACCCTTTCAGCCTTCGCATGTAGCGATGGGATCACGGACCGTAGATCCAAGGATCTGTCGGATCTCGATTGACCATCAATCTTAGCCTTTATATAGGCAGGAGAGTAGCATTTCGCTGACTCACGACTTGGAGTGGTCAAGGGTAGGGTTGTATGAACTCACTATTCGTGAGATCGCGATGTGATCATGACCGTTGGATTCAAGGTATCAGTGTTTGGAGAAAGGCGAGTCGATAGTCTTGATTCCTGACTCGTGAGTTGTGAAAGACACTTGCACTAAGGCCATCTTGTGGTCGTTTGCAGGAGGATAAGGAAAGAGAGGGTTTGTGCTAGGCCCCATAGAAGTCTCGAGGATTTTGTTCCTTGAAGAAAAAGATGAAAAATCTAAGTTGTTGTAGTGGGTGTGCGACACAAGATCAGTGGTTTTTCATATTTAGAGAGTCTGAAAAAACATAAAAGGAGACTCTATTGGGGTACCTTTTTCGAAGGTAGTCTAGTCGGTTCTAAAAAGCGGTAAACTATCACTGACAAGACGTCTGTTCAAAACCATTTTAACGAGTGTGATAAAGACAAGATCACTCGGCCATTTTTTCATTTTTAAGGAGTCCGAAAAAAGCTTAACTATGGACTCTGTCAGGAATGTTCTTCTGGACCAGTTTAGCGAGTGTGAGAGAATAAGGTCACTCGGTGATCTTTTCAATTTTAGGGAGTCTGAAAAGAGCTTAACTATGGACTCCGTGGGGGTTCTTTTTTCGTAAATTTAGTCCCCCAGGCCCGAAAAAGGGTTAAAATGATACTTGAGAGTACTCTTCTAGAGAACTGAAGTTCCATAGAGTATACCTTTGTTCGTATAGTTGACCGTCGGGACCGAAAAAGGGGTAACCTACCGCCGGACAGACGTGACTTCAAATTTTAGTTTAACGATCGTGAAGGGCCATAAGATCGCTCGACAATCTTTTTATGTTTAGAGGGTCTGAAAAGGGCTTAAAATAAGACCTATGCAAGGAACGTTCTTTTGGACCAATTTAACGAGTGTGAAGAACCAAGGTCTCTCGAAAATCTTTTCATCTCTAGGAAGTCTAAAAAGGGATTAACGAAGACTCCAATGGGGGCTATAACTCATGTATGAAACTGGTTCAGGTAGAGCCCGCTGCTAGGCTCAGACCAAGAGTCTCTTCGATAATCAACTTGGGAAGTCTCCCAAAAGGGAAGAAAACACAAACCACGGTGTAAGTCCTCCTACGGGATAGAAACTGTAGTCATGGCTTCAAGGATAGCCTCATCTGAAGGCAATTCAAAATCCGAGAAATCACACAAATGAGGGTTGACAGTCCCAAAGGGTGAAGTAAACTGACCATACTCCATATGATGATGGAGGTTCTGACCAGGACTGGCAGAGTCTATCAGCAAAGAATCACAATCACGAGGGCTTGAGGATCTACTAACAACGAGATCAGACTCAGAAGGATACTCAAGCCTACTTGGACCAAGAGGGGGAAACAATGGCTCCCATGCCCCCATTGGATAAACCAATGGATCAATTGTCGAGACCAAGTCTCGAGAGGGAACACATGATTGCACAAGTTCATGCTTAGAAGCAATTGAACATCGAGGATAAGATGCCACATAATTAACCTATGGCGGGGTAGAGTCTACACGAACACTAGGAACATATAAAGGGGTAGTCTGAAATAATGCCAAATTAGGATGGTGATTATCAGATGCCAGCTGGTTGATAGTTACAATGCTTCCATTATGAGGGAAATGCATCACCCGGAAGAGCGTAGACACCACATCATTCATAGCATATACATAATCACGCCCGAGAAGCATATTGAAATCTAACGGGCCTTGTACCACTATAACATCGACACAGACAATCTTCCCACCTAACGAGATAGGCAACTGAGGAAGAACCCTCAAATATTCACTAGGACGTTTGTCAAAATCCAACAGTTCATGCGAAGAAGACACAAGCTCAGGAGATCCCAAGACTTTCCAAACCGAGGAGGATAAAATACTTGTAGAGGCTCCTTCATCCACAATACATCGATAAATGTTTGTTGAATTAACTTCAACCCTTATTTGAAAAGGTGCAGCAGAAGGAAGACGAGGCTCAACAAGGTCATTCCAATCAAAGGAAACCATACTAGGGCTTGGAGGGGGTGTGCTCGGAATGAGCGGAATGCCCCCTTGTTTTGAAAGTACTGAACCAGAAATGATAAAAACATAGTCGGTAGACACATCACTCCCCAAAAGAAGAGTAGGATCATCCGATGACTGCATCGACATGACCAGTTTCACAACCAATGGTTGAATAGGCTGCGAGACTACATGGTCTAAAGGTACCTCACCCCCCAGAAGAGGAGTGGGATCAGTCGATGACTGCATCAACATGACCACTTTCGCAACCAATGGCTGAATAGGCCACAAGACTACATTGTCTAAAGGTACCTCACCCCCCAAAAGAGGAGTGGGATCAGTCGATGACTGCATCGACATGACCACTTTCTCAACCAATGGCTGAATCGACTGTGAGGAAACCTCAAAATACTCAGAATCAGAAGAGCTTGCAGACAGGGACCACAATCTTTGTACCTCTGGAATGCCAGGGCATAAATGAGTAAGGTGATCTCCCTTGCAAAGCTTACAAGGGAACTTAGGCTTACGTCCTATTCATCTAGGTTTCTCAATAGAATCAATTCCCCCAGCATGACTGGCAGTGGCTGGTTGCACATCTCCAACATGACTTGCAGAGGTTGGTGATGGGTCGATAACATGACTTGCAGAGGCTATAGACCTATTACTAGTATGACTAGCAGTGACTGGACTTTTTCCCCTAGCATGACTTGCAGAGGGTGGGTGATTTCCCCCAGCATAACTTGCAGAGGCTGGGTGTTGGTCATCAACATGACTTGCAGAGGTTTTCGACCTATCTCCAACATGACTCACAAAGGTTGGTGATTTCTTCTTCCTATTCTTCCCCTTTCTATTTCATTTAGACTTCCAGTTACTAGTAACTGTACTTCACCAGAGGCTGGAGAAGGAGGAGGAGAAGACTTTGCTGATGAAGAAACATCAACAGGGTGCCCATGACATAAAGTTCTTAACTGAGAAGTGTCAAGAGCATTTGGGACATTTGGAATGGTACCTAACCAAATTGGTAATCCCACATTCAACCCAGGAATGTACAAAGTGGCCATCAAAGGGACACCAACGTTTCCGAAGAAGGGAAAAGATCAAGAATCCCCTTGTGAAGGGGCTCGTTGGTTCGTATTGCTAGGAACTTTAGCCATGAATATCTTATGCACAGGTTCTCCCCTTGCGGGATCGTTCAAATCTGTAAAAGTCTCACACACTAACTCTAAAGAACTAGTGGTATCAAAACAACGCTTATAAAAAGGCGGCTCCACGTTTCTAAGCGGAAGACCAAAAAGTCCTCACGATCAGCAGAGTGGGCGGTCTACCACCCTAGTTCAGAGACCCAAAGCCACGACTGACTAACTCACTATGGAAAACTAGGGAGCACATAGCACACACTAAAAGTTCCTAAAGGAAAATCAAGCAAACGACTAACTTGTTGGAAGAACAGTTACACCAACCAACACTAGAGCAACTTACCGGTGCAAGTGCAACTCGAAAATGGAAGCACCCTTCGGGTATACCTTGCAAAGCGTGGCCCGATGTCTGTCCTAAGTATCGTGGTATACCCTCGCAGTCACCTATGTATGTCACTAGAAAGATAGGAAACTAGGTTGCTAGCGCGCGAACAATCACCAGGCGGGTACAGTCGACAGTCGGGTAGACCACAATGAGCAGGGTATCAAGCCCAAAACCTACCAAGGGTATCGAAAGCAAGTGGTCTAGAAGACTACTAAGGACCTTGAATGGATTTGAGACCCACGAATCTCTGTGGAAAATGAAATCAACGGAATCCCAAGACAAGCCCTCTGTATGTGTTCTCCACTACGATTGGTCTGGCTTTGGAAGGGTTATCTTCGCTACCTTTCTGCACAGGATCTCGTGTTTATCCCCTGTGTTAGAGGGGGGTCCCGTATAACTTTCACAATACTAGACTTCTACACTCCTTAGCACAGACTCGTATGTTTGTTTTATAGCCTTGAAGAGTTTCCTCTCCAACCTAAATCAAGGCTCTAGCCTAATCTAGTTGATGGACCCTACAAACATAAAGTCTAGTAAATTTTAATTAGTGTTCTTTTTACTAGCTTGATTTACTCAAAAGGGTACGGTAGTGCAACTGATGGTGTTAAGACTCTTGCGAAAAATGATGAAACTTATATGAACACTGGCAAAGAATGATTATAATTCTTCTTCTTCTTCTTATTATTATTTTTTGAAATGCTTTTTAAAATTAGAAGAAAACACAAGACTATGCTAATTTATTTTTCTTTTTCAAATAACAATGCAAAGAAAATGCCAGGAAAGAAAGAGATCTAACAAACTATTTTTTTTTTTTTTTTATATATTTTCTTCCAATCAAAGCAGAAATAACAAAAGATTCTAAAAGAAACTGATGAATGCATGATTCAAAATGCAACTCATTTTTCTTAAAATTTCAAGCCAAAAATAAGTTAAAAAAACTAAGAAACAGAAGAAATCTTTTAATGAAAAAGAAAGCTATTGATGTGATCAAACCCAAGTTAATGACCGCTATGACAGAGACCCAAAACCCTAAGAGGTATAACTCTTGACAAAGGAAAGGATGACTGCCTTACCCTAAACAATTTTTTTCTCAACAGGCACGCTGCTGACAGTTCAACAGCAAGCGTGTGCACGCGAGCTGTGTAAAGTCAGGGCACGTGTACACGCGTGTAGACCTTATACAGGCTGAGTGTACTTCTGAAACTCTAAAAAATAAAAGGACAAGCAATCAAGCCTAGGAAGAGATTACTGGTACTGAGAACCAAAATCTCTTGAAGACTCAGATACTTACTTTGACAGAAAAAAGAAAACAATTGAAGGAAAATTTCATAGAACAAAACCAATCTGAGGTGAAACCTAAGCTACAAAACTGCAAAAACATAGACTAGAATGAGTTCTAGATAATCCCTGAGAAGGATTATTCTTGACAGGGGAGAGGATGACTACCTCTCTAAAAGAATTTTTCTGGAATCATACACACGACTGACACTTCCTCAGCTAGCGTGTACACGCGAGTTGTGGGAAGGTAGGGCACGGGTACACACATGCAGACCTTATACAGACTGTGTGTACCTTTGTGGGTCTCGAAAAAAAATACAGTCAAGCAAAGAAACAGAGATAACTGGTATGGAAGACCAGAATCTCTGTTAGCTTAGACTTTTGCAGAAACTTTAAAAACAGGAAATGAAACCAGTTCTTAAAAATACCCAAAAAATATTCCCAGAAACCCTAGATAATCCCCAGTATGGTTGCCAATTCTGTTGTGAGTGGGAAATTCCTCTATGGAATAGCACTTAGGGTTAGATTATGCATGCAGAAAAGACCTAAAGATCTCTACTTTCTACTGTTGTCCCAGACCTAATCCCCATTATTCTTAAGCAAATACATAGTTAAATGAGCATACCTTATTATGGGCTTTTGATGTAGATCCCTCCTTACACTTGATCATTTTTTGATTGCAACTCTCCTCCCAAGGCTGACCTGCATTCACATAAAACAAACAACAAACTCTGCATGCATTTGATCTATATATTAATGGGTTAGAGATTTCAATAAACAAGTATACAATAAATCATAAAAACCTCATATGGTGGGACGGGAAAAATATCTTTTTATTATTAACTTCAACAAATCAACTTACAATGATGAAGTCAGCCGCTGCTCCATGAACCTGGTCCTGGGCTCCTCTTCTACTGTCCTCCAACTTCTTTTCTCTATCTTTCTCTTTGCACAAGGAAGGCTAAAGGGTTGGGACAAAGGGAATATGCAATTGGGTATAGTTTCTTTACTATGATTCTCCTCCTCCAAATGGGACCCCTAACCCTTCTTTTATAGGCTAGAAGAAGCTAGGTATTTGGGTGAACCCTCAGCCATGCATGGCTGGAAGGTTCAGTTAACTCACCCAAAGCTATGTGTTCCTTTGGCAACTTTCCTTTTTTCGTGCTTTTGTAGGTACATGCGGGATGTTTTGAGTCAGTGAGCGTGTACATGCGTGCAGTAATAGAGCATGCATGCAGTAATAGAGCAGGGCGTGCGGGCCTTTATAAAAAGTTTTTTTAAGAAGAGTTGTTCAATAGTGTTTTGGCAAAGAAGGAATCTGAGGTGGCCTAATGCCAGGTAAGCTTGTATGTTGAAAATTAGGGTTATAACACCAATCCAAACCAAGTAACGTGGGGTATGGTGTTGTGCCATCCTATATTTCAATGAATTCAAAATCTGCTTTAGTACGCACCCCGTCCAGGTCTACTGTCACTCCTTTCAATCTACCGATTGGTAGGACTCTATATTGGTTTGGCAGTTTCAATTGAAAAAGTTAATATCCTAATGTGGGTTCTCCAATGCATTTCCATGTCTTATTTGGTAGTACATTAACTTCAAATCCTAGATCCAGTATGATGTCTCCCATATTGAAATCTCCAATGTTTTCATTCAGTCTAAACTCCCTGCTTGTTCTTCTCTTATTATGTAGGTGATTGACTGTTTTTGGTTCTAGTTTTTCTTCCGTCTCGATGCTACATTTTTCTAGTATGTTTTGCAATATTTTCACATATTATGGATCACTTAATACTTTTACACATGATTGTAGAAATCCTTTGACTGTACTTACTTGTCCCATGGAATGTATCTTGTTGGTATGATCCAATAACGAAGGCATTTCGTATTCTGATGCTTCCTTGCTTTGCTGTGCAGTTGAAGTCATAGAAATATCCTCATTTTGAAATTCTTGTTGGGATTTCTTAAATATCTCCTTCTCCTTCTACGCGTCGAACTGCTTCCTTGGCATGGCATTCTTCTTTACCCATTGATTTTGTGCTTGTTCTTGTCGGACTGCGTCATTTCCCATTTTAGCTCCTCCACGTGTGACTATGTTGATGTTTTGTCTTTCATCCCTTGCTTCGGCTGAGATCTACTGAACATTATGGTTGTTCTAGTTCCTCTTTTTCTCAATCTTTACTAGTAGTGTTAAACATTCTTCTATTTCATGGTCCAATACGCGACAACACATACATGTTGCTGGTAGAAGTGGACATTCCCTTGCATAATGTCTGGGTTGTTGAAAATTATGACATACCATTGGTCCTCTACCTCGTCCAAAACCTCCTCTCTCTCGTCCTCCCCCTCTGTAGCCTTCTCGATCTCCTCTCAGCACGTTATATTGAGGTGCCTGATTATACTGCGTGGTATTGTACCAAGGTTGTGCTGTGTTGTAATGTGGCTGCGCGTTATTATATGGTTGCTGCACAATATTATACTATTGCTGTGCAATATTGTATGGAGATGGAACTTGATTAAACTATGGCGTGGCTTGCCCAGTCATCATCTCTACCTACACTCTATATGCATCTGATGTCCATTCTTGCATCAACTCCATAGTTCTGCAATCTTTGTCGTTGTGGCATACTAACTTGAAAAAGGTGCAATATGAACTCTTTGGGACTGTCTGATATTTTTGCATCATAGGGCAGTGATATGGGCTGTGGCCTGGTTTCTTACAAACTTCACACCATAGTCCTCCTGTTGGTAACGGGTTTGGCATTCCGACTGCCATATACTAAGCGAATGTTGGACATTCGTTCTTATGGTGTCCTTCCGTCCTGCATGTATTACACCAAACAACTTCTCGTTTATCCTTATTCTTATTTTGGTTGAATTGGAATGTTAATTTCTTCAAATCCTCCTTTAGTTCTTTGATAGCTGGATCTGTTTTATGATACTAGTTTTTTTCTAGTTGTAGGGCTGCGTGCAGAGCCTCTTCCTGCATCTGAAATTTTTGTTGTCGCAATGGGTATTTTAAGTGTGGGAGCAGTGAATTGACAAACAAGTGCCAATGCTGCATATTGGTCATGAGATATTTCAATTTCCCCTTCAGTCACTTGAATCTCTGGTCAATCTCCCATACAAATTCTCCTGGTTTCTGTCGGATTTCTATCATCTCATTCATGTATTTGTCCTCTGAGCTCAGCTTCTGAAACTCATTTATCAATAACTTCTTAATGTATGTCAGTGTCCTTGTCATCCCTGATGCACTATTTGCGTCGAGACTAATCTACCAGTCTATTGCACGGTCTCTTAATGTAATAGCTAACTGCACCAGTTTGGTATCTTCATCAATGATCTGTTTTACTTCCTAGATCTTTGCACAAATGAACAAGTGTTTCTTAGGGTCTTATGCTGCTTCTCCTCGAAATTCTAGTAACCTGATGGTGGGATCATGTCCTTCCATTCTGAATGTCAAACTACTACCTCTGCACGGTGTTGATACTTGACTAGTGCTACTTGAATTGGTCCCTCCAGCTGTTTCTCCTTGTGTAGACGTACTTCTTGTTGTCGGACTTTTTTCAAACTTCGGTTGTCTAAATGGTGGTGTTATTTTTGGTGTATTGGTCGCACATGGGTTTATCGGTTCCACACTGACATTAATATGGATAGGATTGATACCTTCTCTTCTCGTTCTTGGACCTCTTATCTTCCTCTCATATGTTGTGCATAGGATTTCCTCAATCTGATCCACAACCTGAAGATCCTCTACCTCTTCTTTGTCACTTGCCAAGCCTTCCCTTGCGGCTACGACTCTCTTCTTGGTATTCAACTTGTACTGGTAGGGTACTCCGCTACTTGTCTTTCCAGTTGTCTCCAAGATCCACCTGATATGGTCGTCATCCATCATGATCGGGTCCAAGGGTTCCTCCTTCTTTCCCTTATCCTTTCCTCCTTTCATTTCTCCTCTTTTTGTCAGTGCTTCCGCCCTTCCCCCATGCATGCAGGGAAGTTTAATTGTCTGACTCCATTGTTAGTACACCTTTGTTATATAGTAGTATCTTAATAGACATATACAATGATCTAATGTACCTTTCTCACGGTCCTCGTAGAAACTCTTGCTCCGCTGCGCTATACGACTTCACTGTGTCTACTACAAACTCCGTTATAAATCTTGCCATAATACTGTCAAGCCAAAAGTCTACTGCGTGGGTGAATTTTTTGTTCACGTGTTGTAACTGCTCAATATATACTAGGATCCACTCTAACTGTCGAATCCGGTTCATTGCATGGTTATCATTCAACCTTAGTATCCATTCCTGTAATAATTGTGGAAAATCATAGAAAAAGACTTCATGTAAATCAGTAAACACATATTTCTCAAGATATTTATGGGGTGTTATTCTAGGGTTTCACTTATATTTCTGTGCAAGATCCATCTCTTTTGTTCTCATCCAGGTTTTGATCTCTTCTTTTGTGGGATTCCATGGTCTCAACATCCCCTTATAGCGATTCATTGATCTCTTTTTTTCTTTACTCTTTTCTTGCTCTGCCTCTGACAGACCTTCAACTTATCTCATCTACTCAACCCTCTTTTGTTCCTACCAACGAAAACATAACCATTTGTTGGTTTATGTCTTCTATTCTGTTTGAGTTCGTACTGAGTGAACCAGGGTTCATGTCTGTTCGGGTTTCCAACAAAGCCTCTAAAACTATCGGCCCTCCTGGTAAACCAAAAGGAAACACGACACACCAAATGTGTTGCAAAGTCTCACTTGAGATAGATTTTATGGGTGGCTGCAATACTCATGTGTTTACAACCTAGGATTGAGTGCAAGATATGAGAGCTGAATATTGAACCACTATTTTAACTTGTAACCACAATATACCACCATTTGAGAATACACAGACAATATAGAAACTCATCCATTAACACAACAATAACTACTGAAAGATGATAAATATAAGCATGCATTCATCACATAACATAGATGTTATTGTGGTTCACCCCCTCCTGGGCTATGTCCACAAAGATTTGGCTTCTTGCTCTTTTATTATGGTATTTTCACATCTACAACGTTGCGTGCGTCACAATTCTCCTCATTTGGGTAAGATCTATATGAGTCGGACTAGATCACATTAGGCTCCTTAGCCTGTGATCCAACCCTCAATATCTACCCTCTTTCGTCCTCTTCAGCTCAACAACTTACAAAAGTAGGTCATACATCAAAATATTACATATCGCAAATACTCAACGCTACTAGCTAAAACTCGATAATACTCCGAACCTAATTCCCTCTCTGATACCTAAGTATCAATATTTATATATATTCTGGCTCTTTAGCCATTACAATGTATTACCAAAACCCTAACCCTACCTTCGTTAGGTATTCCCTGCATGAACGCATGATGTTCTTCCTTCCAGCTGTCGCTTTCCTCGTGCATGCTTTCTTTCCCAAAATCACCTTGCTTTTCCACTTTGGTATGCTTCCAACAAAGTCCTTCTCCACCTATCCAAGATATTGAAGCACCATCCTTTGTGATCCAACCCTCTCTTCACCAATGATTCTATGAAATCTCTTCATCCAACCCATGAGATCTCCTCACTCTAGTGTAAGCAAAATTCCTTTTATTCTACACTCCTCACACTAGCAAAAGTCCTTCTTTTTTATCCTCAACCTTGGTCTCTCACCAAAGTCTCGACATTGACCTCTCATCAAAAGTGACTTCTCCTTCTCCCTAGGCTTTCTTTTATAATCATGAATTGCAATATATTTCTAATCTCCAAAGTGATCCATGATTGAGATTACTTCTAACCCCCACTTAAGATTTAGATTACATGCTCCATGCCAAGTACTTTTAACATGTTCCTTGAATAACTCAATTCACTAATAAAAACACTTTTACTTTAATTAATTTCTTTTAACTGAAGTAATCTCATGACTAGAAGATTCTCAACAACTTCCACATGCTAGACACATGCTAATGCAAAAGTACTCATCCGATGCTACCACTAACATAAACCCTCCCTCTTAGCGATCAAGGTACTTCTCCCACCTGGATTTGTCTCAATCTTCACTACTATATCTGCTCCCATGTATTCTCTTTAATACATATGTTTGGTTTCTCCCTTTGACACATAAGTTATCCCTACCATCATGATTTGACCTGTCTTCGAAGACTCATTGCCTCTGAACATGCTCCTAAAAACCTCTTGCTCCCGAGCATCCTACATGGAGATCTTGTACCATGAATCCTTAACAGACTTGGAAGGATGCTCCTTCCCATTTGAACCTGAAGGCTAATTCCCTCTGAGCTACTCAACCTTCAGAGCTACATGCTCATTTTCCTCTATCACTATGCGACTATCCATTGTTCGCATAGGCTATCCCTTTATCCTATATAATTTGGTCTCTCTAAATATAAATACATCTTCTTTGTCTGAGCTAGATCCTCTGGGCTTGATCAACGTGTTTCCATGTTAGGAACCAAATATCAATATAACATAGAAAAACCTCATAAAAAGTACTCAACGCCTTGAAAAAGAGATAATTTCAGATAATAAGCCTCTTCGAGGGGGCAACCTCCTTTTACCCCACTTAAATGTTCAAGTACAAGATGA
>ML801508.1:236403-266309 GCA_009831015.1 Picea engelmannii | reverse complement strand
TGTCTCCTTGGTATATATAGGAGACTAGGAGGTATAATTACAACTAATGGCCTAAAGCCGACATAAATAAAATAACATTACTAATCTAAATTACAACTAATGGCCTAAATCCGACATAAATAAAATAACATTACTAATCTAATCTGCCCCAATTAAGGGGTAATGAGCCAATATTAGGGCTTAACATTCCATCCTTGAATGCTACGTCAAATCCCTTCTTCTCAATCACTGAAATTGGGATCACACTCCTCTTGAATTCTGGCACCCATAGAAAATTTGTCACTCTCAACATGCTTCCTGACTCCAACTGGAATGGTAGTGTTCTAGATCCATTTACTACATTCTTGGTCCCCATACCAAGTTCCAAATGAATATCTGATTTAGACTCTATGAATCTCTTAAACACCTCTCATGCTCCTATCATATGACATGTGGCTCCACTTTCTATCAACCATGCATCAGGTGATATGATGCCCAAGGAAGTATGGGAAACAAGTAAGAACTATGTCGGTTAAAACTTCTTGCAAAACTCATCCACTTGAGTCTTTGTTGATGCATTTTGGTGGATGTTGGTGTTTGGAGAGGATGGATGCTTGTGATAGGCATGCTTGACCATTTCATTGTTTGTTGATTTTTGGAGCTTGGGATGGGTTGATTCATTTTGTGATAGATTGATGATTATTGGTTGATTGTTTTCGGTTGAGTTATGAATCAATGGTTTATAATAATGGTGACCTTGCTCACTTTAGTGATTGTTATAGATGGTGGGATATTCTAGCGTAATCCCTTGAGGATAAAGTTGATTGTACATATTGTACATTTGTGGAGAGATTGATCTTAGATTAGAGACATAGTTTGATGTTAATCTATTGGTAATCTTGTGCATTTGTGTTTTGTACCCAATATCGAAGAGTTGATATTTCATGTTGTATTCTTCATATGATACTATTTTCATAGAGTGTTGGAATTCAACAATTGTGTAGAAGACCTTACCTAGAAATAGGTTCAAAATATACGGTGGAAGAATCAATGATCGAATACAATCTCACAACTAATAAGAGTAGCTATGAGTACTAATGACAAGGTCATTTAATTCTCCTAGGCAGTGGGAGTTGACCATGAAATTAATCTTACTTTAGGATTATCTTACTTAGAGGGAGGTTCCCTAATTTAGATTGTTGCTTTAGTTGGCAGAGGTTTTGAGGGGTATGAAAGGGATTCCCATGCTTATAGTTTCATGATAACCCATTATTGATTTTTGATATATTTCCCTTGAGCTTGGTATTTTAGGATCTATGATTTCAAATGTATGCATTTTTTTTATAGATATGATCAAGTTTTCTTGGTCGTGTTGGATATGTGATTATCTTTGTGAGGTGTCCTGAATATATATTAATGTGGTGCAAGAATATTTTGTTATGCGATGATTGTAGCGATGCTAGAGTTTTTACAAGTAATTGTTGATGTCTTCCTTATTTTGGAGTGATTTCAAAGTTCAATAGGAAGCAATAATCCAAGGTAATGTTCCTTAATTTTCATAGATGTCCATTATTCTTTTGGATACTCTAGGAGAAGAAAAGAGGGAGTAGCTTGATTTGGTGGTGTAAACCAAGTTTCTTTGTTGTATTCTCCTTGCATGTTCACCATTAGGAGGTCAAGTTGCAAATTTTTTGGTTGATTGTTGGGAGAGAGGCACACCTTTATGAGCAATGATTGATTAGATGTTGACATGTGTGGAATTGTACATGTGGGTGTGACTCTTATAGAGTAGGTATGATATATCATGATGGTGGAGTATATTTTTAGATTTGCGGGGGAATTGGAGTTACATGTTGCAAATTTAGAGGGAGTTGATGGGTGTTACAAAAAAATATTTTCTTGTAAAAAAGGAGTATTAAATTTTAGGGTTATTATAAAAGTGTTTTCACCTTCCTAGGAGAGAATTATTTATTCTATTCCCTTGGTGATGCTGCATGGATATATGTATGGATCAGTTTTGGTGGATGCTTGAAGTGACTAGAGTGTTGGCATGACACCCTTACCCAAGAGGTTGTTACCCTGGTTGACATGTTGACTAACCCATCACATGTAGAAAATGGTGGAGTCAGTTGCTTGATTTGATCTCTAACAACCCTTGGTATCCTCTAATACCATGTTGAGATCCCCCTACCTAGCACCCGATAGTTATCTCAAAATAAAATCACTTTATCTACTAAAATCACAACTGAGTAATCAACTAAACATGCAGCGGAAGCATAAACTAGGAAACCAAAATATCACACACAAGACACCAATATTTCGAGTAAAATAACATGGAGGGAAAACAAGTTCCAATATGCTTTTATTAAGGTCAAATTAGGGCTCTCGTAACAGGGAAAATGGCCCACTAAGAGAAATACAACTGCAAGCAAACTTGGCCAAGTCTGCTCTATCGTACAACCCCTAAACAACATGCTTCCTGAGGTGTACATGATTGTACTTCAACAAACCCACATACATATGCGACTGTCTTCACTAAGAACCATGTACACATACATAAACTTTCGTACAACGTACCCCTTTCCTTTGGATACAATCCTCTAAAACCCACTTGTGGCTTCCTCTGCTCTCTCTTCTCCTTAACGTGTATGACCTCTAGATGGAAGTCCTTTTCCACCTATCCAAGATATTGAAGCACCGTCCTTTGTGATCCAACCCTCTCTTCATCAATACTTCAATGGAATCTCTTAATCCAACTTGTGAGATCTCCTCATTGTAATCAAAAGTCCTTTTCTGCTTCTACACTCCTCACACTAGCAAAAGTCCTTCTTTGTTATCCTCAACCTTGGTCTCTCACCTAAGTCTCAACATTGACCTATCATCAACAATGACTTCTCCTTATCCCTCGCCTTTCTTTTATAATCATGAATTACAATATATTTCTAATCTCCAAAGTGATCCATGATTGAGATTACTTATAACACCCACTTAAGATTTAGATTATATGCTCCATGCTAAGTACTTTTAGCATGTTCCTTGAATAACCCAAATCACTAATAAAAACACTTTTACTTTAATAATTCCCTTTAACTAAATTAAACTCATGACTATAAGTTTCTTGACGACTTCCACATGCTAGACACATGTTAATGTGGAAGTACCCGTCTGATGCTACCACTAACATCAACCCTCCCTCTTAGCAATGAAGGTACTTCTCCCACCTGGAGTTGTATTAATCTTCTCTACCAGATATGATCCCATATATTCTCTCCATTACACATGTTTGGGTGCTCCTTCTAACTCACAATTTATTCTTTCCATCATGATTTGACCTGTCTCTGAAGACTCATAGCCTCTGAACATGCACCTAGAAGCCTTTTTCTCTTGAGCATCCTGCATGGAGATATCGTACAATGACTCCTTGATAGAATTGAAAGGATTCTCATTCCCATATAAACCTAAAGGATGACTCCCTCTGAGCTACTCAACCTTCGGAGCTACCTAATCCTTTTCCTCTGTCACTTTGCGACTATCCATTGCTCGCATAGGCTATCACTTTATCCTATACAATTTGGTCTCTCTAAATCTAAAGACATATGTTTTGTCTGAGCTAGATCCTTTGGTCCTGATCAACGTATTTCCATACTTGAACACTATGTCAAATCCCTTCTTCTCAATCACTGAAACTAAGATCACACTCATCTTGAATTCTGGAACCCATAGAAAATTTGTCACTCTCAACGTGTCTCTTGACTCCAACTGGAACGATAGTGTTCCAGATCCCTTTACTACATTCTTGGTCTCCATACCAAGTTTCAAATGCATCTCTAAGTTAGAATCTATGAAGCTCTTGAACACCTCTTGTGCTCCTATCATATGACATGTGGCTCCACTTTCTATCAACCATGCATCAACTGATATGATGCCTAAGGAAGTCTGGGAAACAAGTAAAGACTATGTCTGTTCCAACTTCTTGAAAAAATCATCCACTTGAGTCTTTGTCACCGCAACTACCTCTGATTGTGTTTCCTTCCCACCCTTATTACTGTGCAGACATTGACCTACATAAATTTCCAAACTTGTGACATGCAAAGCACTTGACTTTGCTCATGTCCTTCTTCTTCTTTCCATCATGAGTGATAGACTCTCCACTGAAATTTTTTCTGAACTTTCCCTTCCTTGTATGGTTGGAAAGATTAAGGTTTTCATCATGGCTACTCTTCAAACCATCCCTAGAATCTATCTGAGTCTCCTCTTGAATACAATCAATCCATATTCTATCAAATCCTGACACTATCTCTCGTGCACAAATCCCCTGCAAAAAAGGTTCCCAAGACTTGAGAAGACCTCTCAATTCTACATTCACCAACTTAGAATCTTGTGTTGTCTCACCAATGTATGAAATTTTATATTGGATCTGTGTAATATTCATAAGGTAGTTCAAAACTGTGTCCTCACTAGACATCTTGACAACTTGAAGTTGGTGCTTCAAATGTAGCAACATGTTTGTGTTCTTGTTTTGGTATAGGCTCACCAAAGCATCATACATTTCCTTGGTATATTTATTATCAAAAATGCGTGGTATCAAGTGATCCTTTATGGATTCTATCAAAACCTTATTGGCCTTCACTTTCTTCTTCTTGTGAGATGCCAATTCCCGCAGATCAGTAGGACTTGCAACCACAACCTCAACATACTCTTTGAGGTCATTCTCCTCTAATAGAAGAAAAACCCTTTCCTTCCATGCCTGAAATTTGGTTTCCCCTACTAACGTGTCCTCAATATCCAACGTGTTCACCATTATGTCTCAAAGGATGTCTCCCTCTCTCCTTCAAATCCTTGTCTCCAAGATTTGATTTGATAACCCTTTTCTGAAACTACCCTTGTATTGTTCTGTACGACCTTGTACATGACTGCCAACATTGTGACCCACTTATGTACACAAATTTCACCACTATGACCCACGTATGTACGCGATTGTCACCACTATGACTTGCATAGACCTCTGTACACTTGAAAAAACCCTGTTCTACCTTAGTTCTGTAGCTTCCATGAAATATGTCCTTTGATTTCCGCCTCAGATATTCTTGCAACTGTTGAGACATGTGCTCTTGGTTTCCTTCCTTTAGAGATCTAGATTTTCACCATGTGGATTTAATATTTAACAAACCTTGGTATCCTATGCTACCATGTTTATTTTCCACTACCCAATGTTGATATTATGGTAGCTGTGGGAGGTATTTACCTCCACATGTAAACCTAACAAGAATAGAATATTCCAGGAAGCAAGAAGAAACCCTAATGAGTTGGCTAATAACCCTATAAGACATGTCGGCTCAAGAGGATAACTTATATTAGGTTATTATCCTCCAAGAGAAGAAGTAGGCCAGAATAAATAATATATATTGAACAAACAGATACTCAGAATGAGAAGTCAGCCCAGGCAGTTAGCCAAATTTACTATAAATACAGGAGGCCAGTCTTCATTCTAGCAAGGCAGTCTCAGAATTGCAAAGCAACACTTGTGCGCACTGCAGTGCATAGTTTTGTGTGCAGGTTTGGAGGAGAGCTGCCATTACAGCTGTTGCAGCTAGCAGATCACGTTTTCCTTGGACTATCTCTTGGTTAGGGTTTGGACTATCTGATCAGATTTTGTTGGTGCACTATCCTTGGGGAAAGGTGCACTACCCTTTGTTTGGCTATCTAGCCCAGGGTTTTCTTCCAGAGTGATTCTCTGTCAAGGTTAAGGTGCTCGGAGGGTGGCTTTGGCCTATGGTTGGGTGAAAATAGCGATATTATCAATGGTAAAACGAGCACATTCATTCATATTCTAACAGGTTATGGGCCCACACCTCCTTCATTCAATCTAACCGCTAGAAGGAAACATAACTGTAAGGATATTGAACTCGTTGAAGAACTGCCACTAGGGTTTCTAGCAGGAACAATCACCATAGCACTGCCGCTAGAGTTACTAGTAGGTGCAGTTGCATAAACCCTAAACCCTAAACCTTAAGTGAAGGTATTGACCTAATTTCTGGATAGATCAATGTGCCCTAACCTAGCGTATCTCTTGATACTCTCAGCAGCTCAAGACGTCAAGTTTGAGTTTTTAGTCAAATATAGGGTTGACCAAGTCAAAGAAGCCATGACTTACTTTATGAAGTCAGAGAAAAAGTTAGATGGAGCTTCTAACTTCAGAGCGTGGAAGACAAGGATTGACCTCATCCTTGCCAAGCAAAAATTGGAGAAAGACTTATGATGTTTTGCAGAAGACAATAAGATGAAAGCGTGGACTCTGTTAGATAGAAGGAGCCTATTATATATTGTAGAAGACAATAAGGATGCAGACAGAAGCGTGGACTCTGTTAGACGGAGGTATCCGATTATATGCACTCATACATGAAGCAAGCATTAGGAGGGAGATAATCCTATGATCCATTGAAGATGATGAAATATATATCCATGGTAGTAGCCATGAAAGATAGTACGTGTTCAGTTCAACCTCAGAAGAAGTCTTCTTCGAAGAGAAGCCTTAAATTATCCCTGGTTGTCCATCCACATCCATGATTCTATAATGAAAGGAAGAAGTGGAATATTTAGGGCATCGAATCTATAAGAAACTCCATGGAACCAAGAGCTAAAGAAAAACATCAGGAAGAACATAAAGATTCCAAGAAAGAAAGAGAAACTAGAACAACCAGTCATTGTATTAAGAATCACAAGATTACCAACCTGATAATAACTCAATAGAGGAATTGAAAGTTGTGATGAAGAACAATGCATATATGCAAGCATTTCAAGATCCAGAACTAGAGTTTCTCCCAGATGGAGGGAAAATACTACGATGATTACTTGTTCCAATAAACCTGACATACCTCTACATGAGTCTTTATATCATCGGAAATATCCATGGGTTAGAGTTATACATCAGATGAATGCAAAGACTGTTCTCTAGAGAAATTGAACAAAGAGCGTACGAAGAACAACCTCAAGACTTTGAAGCATACCATAAAGAGACCCTTTTATGCAGATGGAATAAGATAACTTGGTGGAGAACCTCTAGTGCACAACGAAAGCGTGGTGAATATTTTCTATAACAGATATATTGTATCAAGATGATTACTCAGAAGATCAGATCTCATGATGACAGAAGAAGTGCCACATGGATATGTTCAAGTTTTCCAACAATGACATACTTTATTGATCAGAGCTACATGAATCCTTAAGAGAAAACCAATGCTCTAGAACGAAGTACATTTGAAATCAAGCATTACATTATCTATGATGAAGTCCAGAAAGGAGAAAGTGGTTCTCCAATACATATCTCCATAGATGAGCAGATAAGAAAACATTTTGGTAAAGCTTCTGTCCAAGATGAAAGAGTTTGTGTACTCAAGATGGAGCTTGTGGAGACAACTTCCTTATTGAAAAAGGAAGAGATGAATCCCAGGTTGGGAGGGAGAACTGATGTATTATTGATTGATGGACAATCATTTTTCAGTTCAAAAAATGGTCCAGGATGAGTAGATTCTTTCCAGTTCGGAAAGTGGATTGAGATTTCTGACGGACAGACATTTTCCTATTCGGAAAATGGTCTAGATTGCTGATGTACCATAGACAATGACTTCCCATTGTGGTTAACATGGGAAGTGGTCTAGGGAAGTCTCTCTTCTTGAGGGTTACTCAAGAAGACTGGCCTGCCTCACTGGACAACGATTTCTCATTTTGGTTAACATGAGGAATGGTCCATTTTGGAGGTTGGTGCAAGACAATCATTTCCTCTTGTGGTTAACATGGGAAATGGTTCGGACAATCATTCCTTAGGGAGGATTCATTCTCTCCAGGTTGCACTTTTTTTAATGCCGGAGGAATGGCCTAGGGTGGGGAATGGTCCAGGTTCAACAATCAGGGACATACATTCCTTAGGGTAGACTCATTCTCTCTAGGTTACACTTTGTTTAGTGTCGGAGGAATGGCCCAGGGTGGGGAATGGTCCAGGCTCAGAAAACCAGGACAATTATTCTTCCTTGCTTGAGAAGAATAGTCTAGACAGCTCATCATTGATGTTTTACCTTATGAAGGCAGATGCTCTTCCAAATATCATAGATGTGAGTGGAAGAATGGCCCAGATGATTCATTTTATTCATAATATTGTTTCTATGCAGGTTGATATCAGATGATTGTTATGAAGACCGTATGTTTCTAGACAATAGATGTATACTACTGTGGTGGACATGTTCCATTGTTTGATCAAGTATCTATGTGGTACTTGGTGTGGTAGTGTACCACTAGATTGTAGTTGTGTACTACTATGGATAAACACAGTTGTGTTCTATTGAATGATATTGTTCCAATTGACTTGAAGACTATCAACATTGTTGAAAATGATTATCAGCTAGATGGATGATCAATGAACATAGATTTTCCAGACAGAAAATGGTTCAGAACATTTACTCTTCTAGATTAGAAGAATGGATCTTATGTCACTCTGTGGAGTGAGTATCATTACTCAGATAGAGTATGGTTCCGAGAGATGATGCAGCTGATGACACTGATGGTGATGATGGTGCTCATGATCTAGTCATGATATGGTCTATACAACTGTGTTGATGCTACCAGGTGAATGGTATATTTGTGCTCGAGACCATTACCTGTAATACCTCCCTAGCTAGGAGGGAGTGTTGATATTATGGTAGTTGCAGGAGGTATTTACCTCCACAGGTAAACCTGACAAGAATAGAATATTCCGGGAAGAAATAAGAAACCCTAATGAGTTGGATAATAACCCTAGAAAACATGTAGGCTCAAGAGGATAACTTATATTAGGTTATTAGCCTCCAAGAGAAGAAGTCGGCTAGAAGAAATAATATATATTAAACAGACAGATACCTAGAATAAGAAGTCGGCCCAGGCAGTTAGCCATATTTACTATAAATATAGGAGGCCAATCTTCATTCTGGCAAGGCAGTCTCAGAATTACAGAGCAAAACTTGTGCACACTGCAGTGCCCAGTTTTGTGCGTAGGTTTGGAGGAGAGCTACCATTGCAGTTGCTGCAGCTAGCAGATCACATTTGTCTTGGAATATCTCTTGGTTAGGGTTTGGACTATATGATCATCTTTTTTTGGTGCACTATCCTTGGGGAAAGGTGCTCTACCCTTTGTTTGGCTATCTAGCCTAGGTTTTTCTTCCACAGTGATTTTTTGTCAAGGTTAAGGTGCTAGGAGGGTGGCTTCGGCCTATGGTTGGGTGAAAATAACGATATTGTCAATGGTAAAATGAGCACATTCATTCATATTATAACACCCAACACCTGAAATTTAGCTCAAAATAAAATCACTTTATCTACTAAAAGCACAACAGTTGAGTAATCAACCAAACATGCAACATCAACATAAACTAGGAAACCAAAATCTCACACACAAGACACCAATATTTTTGGGTAAACTTGATCCAGATTTTATGAGAAGAACGAAATGAATACAAATTATTATCAAAATATGCTTAACACAAAATAATAGATATATAGTAAAACTGGTTTCTATTCAATAAGGAAATAAGCTAAAATTGTAAAATGCAGCGGAAAACAAGCTTGCTAGAATGGTGGTGGCTTATCTCTAAGAAGAGATGTGATGACTGCGCTCATTTGAAAGAAGATGATTACAATGCAATTCTCAAGGCCTTTTTACAATTAAAAAGAATGTCAAAAACCCTAGACATCCAAAAACCTAACCCTAGGAGATGAAGCACCAAAATTCATGTGGGCCCCATTTGGGTAGGTTAGTACATCAACTTCCCAGGGTCGTAACTTTTGCATACGATCTTCGTTCTATGCACACGATAGCCCATTGGAAAGGTATATCCAAGGAATACACATGTTTATTTTGGTGATCCCTAGACATATTCATTGTGGCGATCCCTAAGAGCATTTTTTAGGGTCTCAAAACGACCCCAGAAGTCAGGGACCCGAAAACTAGGAAAAAACTGTCGAACTGGAAAACTGCCAAAATGAGCCAGTTGGAATAGGTGGGAGGAAAATGACATCCATATGGATTAATCCTCCCCCCTTAGGAAGAAATGGTATCCATTGCATTGAGTGCCCCCATTAGATGAGGAAATTTCTGTTGAATTTGGCCCTGGGTGAGCCACTTGCCTTGGTGCAGGAGCTGTCGTGCTTTGACAACTCGATAAAGCTGGATCCTTTGCGGGCGAGTGCCCTTGACTTGTTTTTACACAATTTGATCACTAGATTCATGTTGTATGTAGTCAGGGTTGATCTCTATTGGTGCAACTGTTCTTCTATCTCTGAGGTGTCTAATAATGGTGGGAAATAAGGTCGAAGGAGATCCATGTTGAACACTGGGTGCAGGCCAAGGAAAGGAGGAATGTTGAGCTCAAAAGCATTATCAGCCACAATCTTCGTGATGGTGTACGACCCATAAAAAAGTGGGAGAAGCTTTAGATGGGGTCTAGTAAGGCGTTCTTTCTGCAAATGCAACCAAACTTTGTCGCCCACCTGAAACTTATGTGGCAACCAATGTTGATCATGGTGTTTCTTGTACTTGTCATTGGACTTCCGTAGGATATCCTGAACCTGTTGGCAGATGTGTTGGATCTGATCAATGAACCAGGTGGCTTTGTCAGCTTCATTTGGAGCAGGAGATGAGTTGGCTGAGGTGATCACAAGGGGTAGTGCAACATCTATGGGACCCAATGGTTGGAATCCCAACTCCACCTGAAAGGGGCTGTGGCTAGTTGAGCTATGCAGGGCTCGGTTGTAGCTATGATGGACATAGGGAAGACTCTCATCCCATGTGTGAGGGTGATTTTAATTATACATGCGTAGGATATGCAGGATCATTCGATTTATGACCTTGGTTTGGCCATCTGTCTGGGGGTGGAAGGCCATGGATTTAATGATCTTGGTGTCTAGCAGTGACTAGAGGGTCGACCAGAATGCACTGAGAAATTGAATATCTCGATATGAGACAATGGTTTCTGGGAATCCAAAATGTACCCAGACTCGTTCAAAGAATATCTTGACAGTGGCCTCTACTGTGATTCTCTTCTTGCAGGCGACCAAAATCACCATCTTAGAAAATCGATCAACAACCACAGAAACACAGTGATTTCCCCACTTGGTGGATGGGAGGCTCGCCATGTATTCCATGGAGATAGATTCCCATGGCCTTTCAGGAGTAGGAAAATGGGTGTACAGGCCTTGTTTCTTAATGGTCAGTTTGGAAATAGCGCGGGCAATGTAAGACCTGATATACTTGTCGACCTCTTGTCGAAGTTTCAACCAGTAGAAATGTTTCTGCAACATTTCCATTGTCTTTTTGACACCAAAGTTTCCTTCCACCTGACTGTAATGGGCTTCCCAGATCAGCTTCGCTCACTCACTTTATGGAACGTAGATATGGCCCAGAAGACATAACATCCCATCTTGAAGATGGAAATTAGTGACACATGCATTTTCACCCAACATTTGGTAGGTTGTGGCGAATTCTGAGTCTGTCTCATAGAGTTGGGGCCATCCAGAGGTCTCATGGCCACAAGAGTCTAGCACTGTGGTGAGTGCCATGACTGGCGGTCTGTTTAGGCAATCAATGACATGATTGATGCTTCCTATTTTATACTTGATGTTGAGGTGGAATTGATGCAACTATGTGGACCACTTCTGATGGAGGTCATTCTACAATTTTCCTTGTGTCTGCATGAACTGCAGTGGCTTATGAACAATGTGGATGACTGTCTCCTTCCCAATAATGTAATGTCTCCATTGGCGATAGTATTTCACAATGGAGTACATTTCTTTTTCATAAGTAGGGTACTTACGAAAATCATTTGATAGTGTCTCACTATTATAGGCCACGGGGTGGCTGTGCTGAGTGAGAACAATGTCCACAACTTAGTATGAAGCATATTTCTCAATCTCAAAGGGATACTGTAAGTTCGATAGTGAAGTTACTGGGGCTGAGAAAAAGCGTTGCTTCAAATCATCAAAATCTTGTTGTTGGGACCGAACCCACACACATTTTTCCTTACCACCACCCCTAGTTACTTGGCTGAGGGCCCATGCAATATGGGAGAATCCCAACATGAACCGACGGTAGAAATTGGAAAGGCCCAATAAGATCCAAATCTCAGTGAGTGTGGTTGGGGATGGCCAGTCATGGATGACTTGGATCTTGGCTGGATCCACATGTACACCATGTTGATCAATGATGTAGCCCAGGTAATGGACCCTGTCCATGCCGAAGGAGCATTTTTTTAAGTTGGTGTATAGCTTGTGCTACCACAAGGTGTGTATAACCTGTTGAATATGATGCAAGTGTTTTGCCAAAGTCTTGGTGTAAATGAGAATGTCATATAGATACACCACTAAAAAATGATTGGTGAATGGTCACAAAATATCGTCCATCATCCTCGTGAAAGTGGCTGGAGAATTTTTCAATCCAAAGGGCATGACCAACCATTCGAAAATACCTTCCTCGGACTTGAAGGAGGTATTCCATACATCTGACTGTTCTATTGGGACCTGGTGGTATCCAGACTTCAAATCAATCTTACTGAATTATTTGGACCCCATGAATTGATCGAGGAGGTTGTTGATTCGAGGAATCGAGTACTAGTTTCTAACTGTGATTTTATTTAGGGCCCGATAATCAATGCAGAGTCACCAAGTTCCATCTTTCTTTTGTACCAACACGATTGGGCTCCTACAAGGTGATGAGCTGGGATGAATGTGCCCCTTGTGGTGCAATTCTTGGATCTTTTTCTTTATCTCCTCATTCTCTAACAGAGAGGGATGGTAGACTGGCCCATTGGGTAGCGGTGCACTGGGGATCAGATCGATGGGGTGCTTGACCTGACAGTGTAGAGGTACCCTAGTAGGTGAGGAGAAGATATATGAGTATGCTTCCATGACCTTATCCACTTGCTTTTGTTGTGTGGATAGGTCGGTCGCGGAGACCCTGGATGTGGCTGTGATATTTCGCTCATTCTGAGAGAAAATCACGAAGAAGACAAACTTCCCCATTTGAGAGATGACCTTCCTGCATTGCTTGGCAGAGATCTAGGAAATAGCACTAGGTGGGATTGCCTTCAGTATCCTATACAATTTCTTGTTCAAAGTAATAATAACACTGCGAGGCCTAGACTCATATACAACATGGTGTTTCCATAAATATGGTTGATCCAAAAGAACATTACAAACTTCAAGAGGGGAAAAATCACACAATACCTCTTCTTTGAAGGGTTTGATTCCTTATGATAGGTGACATTGTTGGTTGATGTGGATGTCACTTCCTTGGTAGAGCCATCTAATGGTGTAGGGATGTAGGTGAGGTGTTGTTGGGAGGGTGAGTTGCTTGACAACCTCTACTGAGATGAGGTTCTTCTGGCTACTGCTATCAACAATGAAGTGTAGCGGGGTACCCTTCACCCACATATGTGAATGAAAAAGGCACTCTCTTTCCTATGTCTTGTTTGGTTCACCGAGCTGGAGCTTGGTGGTAGCAACAATAGCATTGGGTTCTACATCAATGATCCGTCTCCTCATTTTTGGTTCTGACTCAGAGTTTGAACCCGCATATGTTTCAGAGGATTTCACCTCAACCAATAGCGACTGCTTTGAGTGAAAATCAATAGTGTTATGCCAGGGGCTCTCATGGAAGTCACACCACTTCCCCATATATTTCTTTGTATTTCTAGTGTCCTTCTTTGCTTGTGGCCTGGACTGGTTGTCCTGAGGTGGTCTGTCTTTTCTCTATCCCTTTTTCTATGGGTTGGGGCTACCCTTTCCTGGATTTTGCTGTGAGGGGTTCCCAGGCTCGAATTGTCACGTCTTTTGTTTGAGATTCTGCTTGATTTTGATGACATATCGGTAGGCCACATCTAAGGATGAGATGCCCATAAACTCCATTTAGGCCTGGATGTATCTATGAAGACCGTCGCTATACCACCAGATGTCACTTATAATATTTGATACCCATCTTGGTGTGCAAGGTATGGAAGATATTTGTGAACTCAGGCACTTCTTGGTCTCTTTCCTGTCACAGTGTGGTCCATTTTGTATACAGGTCGTCATAAATTCCAACAAGGTAGTATTTTACCTTAATAACATCCTTGAAGGACTCCCAGGTGATTGTGACTGTAAATAATGAGGGTTCCTCTATTTCCTTCTGCTCACATAAAGTTTCCCACTAATATTTGACATTGGGAATGTCTTTGAGGAGCACAAAATTAATCTTTTCTCTATTCGAGAAGTTATGGACAGAGAAATACCCTTCTAGCAGATTCAACCATTTGTCTATAGGATCGACATCTATCTGACCTTCAAATATAGGAATATCCAAGTTGATTTGTACCTTGAAGAGGGAAGCGCCTCCATTTGAGGAAGATGCGTCGCCTCCATTTGAGGAAGATGCGTCGCCTATTGGTAGCCGCCGAAGGATTTGCACAAAACTATCCATCATCTCGTTCCTCTGTTGCGTGAGGGATTCCTTGAGAAACATTTTGAAGGGATATCCTGTCCCCTCATATTTATTTTCTCGCACCATGAGAGGTCGCTTGGTCATGCGAGAGTGTTTTTCCTCAAGAGAGACAAGCTCGAGACCCAATTCTTTGTACCCTGACCTCGTTGGGGACATGCATTAAGAACGACAAGGAGCAGACCGCTCTAATACCACTGATCCATATTTTATGAGCAGAACAAAATGAATACAAATTATTATCAAAATATTATTAACACATAATAATAGATATACAATAAAATTGGTTTCTATTCAATAAGGAAATAAGCTGAAACTGTAAAATGTAGCGGAAAACAAGCTTGCTAGAATGGTGGCAGCTTATCTCTGAGAAGAGATGTGAGGACTGCACTAATTCATAAGAAGATGATTAAAATGAGTCTCTCAAGTCATTTTTACAATAATCAGGAATGTCAAAAACTCTAGACATCCAAAAATCTAACCTTAGGATATGAATTGCCAAAAGTCATGTGGGCCCTGTTTGGGTAAATTAGTACATCAACTTCCCGGGGTCGTAACTTTTTCATACGATCTTTGTTTTAGGCGCACGATATCTCGTTAGAAAGGTATATCTGAGGACTACACATATTTTTTGTGACAAGCCCTACATATTTTGATTGTGGCGATCCCTAAAAACACTGTTTAGGGCCTCAAAACGACCCTGGAAGTCAGGGACCTGAAAACTAGGAAAAAACTGTCGAACTAGAAAACTGCCAAAATGAGCTAGTTGGAACAGGTGGGAGGCCACCGAAATCCATTTGGATCAAAACTATGCATGGAAAAACCCTATAGGGAAAACCAGTTCCAATATGATTTTATTAAGGTCAAATCAGGGTTCCCGTAACAGGAAAAATGGCCCACTAAAATAAATACAACTACAGAGAAACCTAGCCAAGTTTGCTCTACTGTACGACCATTGAACAACATGCTTCCTGAGGTGTACCCAATTTTCCTTTAGAAAACCCATGTACATACTCGAATGTCTCCACTGAGACCTACGTACACGTAGGAAAAACGCGTACGAAAACTTTCGTACGACACACCCCTTTCCTTTGGCTTCAATCCTTTGAAACCCACCTGTAGTTACCTCTGATATGTCTTATCCTTGACCTATATGACCTCTATATGGAATTCATTATTCACATTTTTTATCCAACCCTCTCTTCACCAACACTTGGATGAAATCTCTTCAATCAACCTATGAGATCTATTCACTCTAGTGTAAGAAAAATTCCTTCTTTTCTTCTACACTCCTCACACTAGCAAAAGTTCTTATTTTCTATCATCAACCTTGTTCTCTCACCAAAGTATCAACCTTGACCTCTCATCATACGAGACTTCTCCTTCTTCTTCTCCCTAGCCATGATTTTATAATCATTAATTACAATCTATTTCTAATCTCCAAAGTGATCCATGGTTGAGATTACTTCTCACACCCAGTTAAGATTTATATTATATGCTACATGCTAAGTAATTTTAGCATGTTCCTTGAATAATTCAATTCACTAATAAAAAAACTTTTACTTTAGTTAATTCCTTTTAACTAAAGTAAACTCATGACTAGAATATTCTTGATGACTTACACATTCTAGATACTTTCCAATGCAGAAGTACCTATCCAATGCTACCACTAACATCAACAATATGGATGGCTCAATTTTGGAAGATGCTTGAAGTGACTAGAGTGTTAGCATGACACTCTTGCAAGGAGGTTGTTACCCTGGTTGACATGTTGACTAATCCATCATGTGTATACAATGGTGGAGTCATTTCCTTGATTAGGGGAGGTACCTACCTAGGAGGAGGAGCATTGGGAACTTAAAGGAGGGAATTTAACCCTAAGATCTTAGGACCATGTGATACACATTGGAGGTTAGAAACATGAATTAATGACCCTTGGATTCAGGAGAATAATTCATGGAGGTTGGTGATGGACTTGGACACATATGTCAAGTAGGAGCATTCAAAATTAGTGACCACATTAACACACATGAGAGTAACATTAGGCACAAGAGAGGGAAAGTAGCACATATTAGAGGAGGAGCTCCTTGCATGAGGACACTTGTATAGTGGACCACCATGGAAGAGGGAGTGTTGGACTAACAACTTGTTAGAGATGACACCATATTTAATGAGGGGCGTTGAGCCCAAGGAGGACCATGCTTGTAGGGTGTTTCACTTTGGGTGTTGGATGAACCCTATTTTGAGACATATATATCCTTATATATTAGAGCACACACTGTGGGGTTGCTTTGATGTTAGGGTTCATGAGGAAACCCTAGGAGAAGAGAAGAAGTATTGTGGGGAAGAAGATTCTAGGGTTCATGAGGAAACCATAGGAGAAGACAAGGAGAGAGAAAGAAAGAGGTATTGAATGTTTTTGGATCCTATCTACCCATTTTCGAATGATTTTTTTCCAACTTTTGAACTTGATCAAATTCTTTTTAAAGCTTGATTTCAAAATCAACTTGAATCTCAAATTAGAACCTCCATTCACTAGTTCACCTTTTTTTAACCTCAATTTGGTGATTGTCTCCACCACCCCTTCACTAAGCCACATTTTTTCTTGTCTTGATTTGGTGATGGACCATGATTTTCAAATCAAGACCTCTGCCCACTAGTTCACCTTTTACCTTGTCCCAATTTGGAAACAATGATAACTTCAAACATAAATTTTATTACTCTTGAAATTGACAATGTGTTACTAAATTCAAGTCAATCATTTTTTTACTTTTGAAATGCCACAATATGATATAATTTTAAATTGAACGTTTAGTACTAAAGTATCACAATATCTAATAACATCAAAAGTAACCATGTTGTCTTTTGTTTTTGTATTAACTGGATTGGGAGAGTAAATAACTAGGCATAATTTCACCCACGTGACTTGGGGTCAGTTCTATAGGTTCCCACTATAACCACCAATTTTTACAAGCAAAGCTCACAATCACGCACCAAAGTTTAATCAGGGGGATTTAAACCGATGTGGGCAGTATTATCATCGTCAGTCCCAACCACTCAGGCTTCCCTCTAATGGGAAAAATCAACCTTATTGTCAACCTTCAACATAACATCTTATATTATGTGTCTTCAAATGTTACATTGTAGCATACAGTTGAAGTCAACAATATTATTTCTCTGAAATGTTTCAATGTGACATATTATTTAAATCAATCTCCTATTTTACTGCACTTAGAATGTGACAATGTTATATAACATTTATCTTAACCATATTATCAACATCTTCATTTCATAACGTCACCTAACATTGAGGTCAACCTCTTTATGTCATGATGTCACATAATATTTTAACTACCCATAATATCACAATGTGATGTTTTGTTTAAGTTAACCTCTTAATGTCGCAATGTGACATTTTTTTCAATTAAACTTGTTAATGTTACAATCTTCCATAATATTGAAGTAAAACTCATAATGTCACATTGTCATGTAACCTTTTAGTCTACCTCTTATTTCCAAAATGTGACTAAATATTGAAATCACCCATAATGTTGCAATGCGACATTTTCTTCAACTCAAGTTTTTAATGTCACAATGTGACACAAATTTGATTTCACATAGGTAATGAAAGTCATCGAAAGGAAACCACTACTACATATGGTGTTGAAGTCCTATGGGGTGTTCCGACATTACAAACAAAATCCACCTCACCATCGGACATTACCCATTAATTCTCAAAATTTCATTATATTGTTTTCTTGGCCCCTTGACATTTGTCAGACCTATGACATAGTTTAGTATTCATCGTATTTTCGACTCGTATTCGACGGTTTTAAAGATTGATGATATCATCATCATGACCACCATTGCCCCATGGTCTGGATCTGTAGCACCTACGTGGCCCTGCCATGTTAGCAAAGTTTTGTGTCATAGGTGTGTTTGGCACCTAAATGGGCCTTAATAATGCCAGCTAGGGGGATTAAAATGTTCATCATGGGATTTTTGTGTCTGCATTGTATCAATCGATATATCAATATTTATGCCTACTATGATGGATAAAAATGTCCAGATTGGGATAGTTATTCCCACGTTGTCTCGATTGAGATGTCAATTATGCCTGCTATGGGGGCTACAAATGTTCGGGGCAAGATAATTATGCCTGTTCTGCCTCCAAAATTCAATTAAACGTGAATGGACAAGAGATATTATTGGTAAGTACAAGGATTAATGGATGAACATAGTATAGAATATAAGTTTGCATGATGTGGGAAGGCTAGACAGTACCTGACACAAATCAGTTGTGCTACCAGATAGGCTATGAGAAAATTTCAAGTCAGATGTTGGTTAATGTGACCTTGTTAGGGACCTAACCTCCTTAACCCCTCATGCAGGTAGAATAATATATTTTCCATGTAATAAAGGATAACATTAGTTTATAAGGACTATTTAATATATGTGAACAAGTCAATGTAAGAAGACCTAATAGACGCTTCAACTTATAGAAAGATCTTCCATTAGAAGGTTATTTACAAGATATAATTAGTATAAATAAGAGCAGGAGGCATGATAAGTTTTTGTCTCGAGAATTATTTTAGTAGAGCATTGCTTTGCTAGAGGTTTCTCCCTCAAAGAGGCGAGTGAACATTGTTTTCTATCAATAAAGGTATTATTTTGGTGTTGTGGTTTCATATATTGTGTTGGTCCACTGTTATTCTTTGCAATATTTATTTTTTCTTCTATTATAATAGATCTAGTACCTTACAAGTGGTATCAGAGAACTTTCCTTGGCAGGAATTGTGGGTTATTTTTTTTTCAAGGTAGAGACATGTTTCAACATATTAAAAATACTGAGATATGTCATTCAATGCATAAATTTGTGGTCAGGGAAACATACACACACGAACTACAAGTGTTTCTTAAGTGCACATTGTTGGCCACCCTTGTAACCCTCGTTGGTACCCCTTCGAGTGGTAGCACATCAGATAACACATGTATATGGATTGGACTAGATCTCTTGAAGCCCTCCATAGATAAATCGATCGACCACCTGACTGCTATAGTTCCATCGAGAACAACATTCAGGAATATACTCTCTAGTACTTGGCTAATCAGGTAGTATAGGTAAGGGTATGGTCTAGCCTCCTTAGTTTGTTCCCTGAGATATTGGGCTGAGTACTACTGTTCAACCTCACACGTATATTAGAGAGCTATAACACAGGGAAAATGCTTGTTTGTAGAAACTCTAAACAACCTAACCCTTGGGACATAAACAAAGTATAAAAGGAACGAACAAGATCTATTGCCGTGCAACCTTGCCTTTTGCATTCGGGTTGCAAAATTCCTACACATTTCTTCCTATTAATAATTTGGCCATTTCGCCACTGCAGTATTGTTCATATTGGAGTCTAACTCTACAAGAGTAAAAAAAAGAGTATAGTGGTCCTGTCAACACCCTTATTCTGAATCTATCCCATTGGATTCCTCTCCTCACCCTGATTGTAGTGGTACCTTCCATTTTTAATATTTTTTTTTTCAGTGGACTCGACCCATTCCCGACACCCTTATTTTCCACCTCTCCCATTGTATTCCCCTTTTCTCCTTGATCGTCATCGTACCTATCACTTACAATTACTCTTTTTCTATGGTCCCACCCACCCATTTCCCCTTACAGGTACCCCTCATATCCAAATGGCCACCACTCACAACCAAGACCTGCAAGATTTCATCACTCAGACTAACGAGTCCATCCAACAAGTGAATTTTTATCTTTCTTCCACCAATTTCCACATTAAAAATTCAAGACCCAATTCCAACAATAATTTGACACCATGGATGCCAAATTCATGGGAAAATTATCCATCCTCCAATCCACTGTCAACCAGTTGTTGAACCTCCCCCAGGGCCCTTCCCCCTCGGAACAACTATCCCACTTAGATGGTGTTGATTCCTCCCATTCTATGATCTTTCAATCCAACTCCTTTCATCATGACCCCTGTATTCCCGGAGTTGAGGTCAACAAATTTGATGGATCTGACCCCATGGTATGGGTCATTCAAATGGAGCATTATTTCTCTTTGCATGGCATTACTGATGAGTTGGCCAAACTTCGTTATGTTGTTCTCTATATGGATCCTGAATGCTAGAAATGGTGGAAATGGCATAAGAATGCATGCCAGGGGTATATTGTGTGGAACCTATTTGTTGTAGAGATGTATGAAAGTTTTGACACTGACACCCACTATTTAAGTTGTTTGACCAAGTATAAATAGTCAGGCACAATGGAAGACTTTATAACTTCCTTTGATAATTTGTCCTTCAGAACGAAGGGCATGACATATACGTTCTTTCAGGAATGCTTTATCAATGGCCTAAAGGATGAAATACAAGACTAGGTCCTCATGGCTCTCCCTTAGATGTATTTGGAAGCTACTAAACATGCCAAAGAAGCCCAACAAGTTGTTTTTTCCTAGAAAAAAAAACCCTCTTTTCTTCCTCTCCCTCAACCCACCAATCCTACCTCCTTTGCCACTCCCCTCAAGGTCCATAAATTAACTTGGGATGAAATGGATGAGTTCCAACTCAAGGGTCTTTTTTCTAGTCGTGATGAAATATATTTTCTTAGGCACAAGTATAAGGAATAAAAACTTTTTATGGCCATTTCAAAGGATGTTGCTAAATAAGAAATTGTTGTTTCCCCTGTTGAAGAGATACCCACTTTCGATGCTACTACTGAGCCAACTGAACCAACGGAATTTGAACCATTGATTTCATTGCATGATCTCACTGGATTTTATACTCCCCAAACCCTCAAGATTATTGGCTATATTAAGCATCATAAATTCATCATCCTGGTTGACAGTGGAAGCACCCATAATTTTATTCACCGCCGCATTGCCTAGAAATACAATTACTATATTCGTGTTGTCAACAATTTTTAAGTCACGATAGCTAATGGTGGTTCCAATAAGTGCAGTGGGAATTGTGAAAATGTATGTCTTAAAATTGGACAGTACCACATGAAATCTCATATGTTTTCCATTGACATGGGAAGATGTGACATTGTGCTAGGTGCTGAATGGTTATGCAATCTAGGCCCCATTCTCATGGATTTTAAGGAATTAACCATGCAATTCAACCAGGAGGGACAACAATATCAATTCCAAGGAATCACAATAGGTTCTCCTGAGATCATTAGTTCCCATCGAATGTAAAATCTTCTCAAGAAAGGTCATTTAGGTATTATTTCCAAAATCCATTCCATTCAAGCAATTGAGACACCCTCTGTACATCCTGACTTCCAATCTATCATATCCAAACACCAAGTTGATTTTTCCACTCCTCAGGAACTTCCCCCTTCCTTTGGTGTTCATGATCATTCCATTCCCATTGTCCCTAGTAGTATTCCTCCCAATGTTCACCCTTATCATCATTCCTTTGCCCATAAGAATGAAATTGAAAAAAATGCACAGGATTTGCTCGATGCATGTGTTATCCATCCTAGTACTAGCCTCTATTCTTCTCCCATGGTAATGGTACTCAATAAAGAAGGTACTTGGTGCATGTTTCCCGAATTTCATCCCCTCAATAAACTTACCATCAAAGGCAAGTTTCCCATTCTTGTCATTGATGATCTCTTGGATGAATTGAGTGGTGGTGAGTACTTTACTAAACTTGATCTTCGTTCTGGCTACCACCGGATATATATGAAATAGGAAGGCATTCCCAAGAATTTGTTTAGAACTCATGAGGCTAACTATGAGTTCTTGTTCATGCCCCCTCCACTTTCCAAATTATCATGAATCATGTCTTCCATCCTTTTCTTCGTCATTTTGTATTAGTTTTCTTTGATGATATTCTCATCTATAGTAAAACTTGGAAATCCCATCTCACCCATGTGGATCGAGTTTTCCATCTACTCTATCAACACCAAATTTTCCTCAAATAATCTAAATGTTCATTTGGTGCCTCAGAAGTGGAATACCTAGGTCATATTGTTGGCAAGGATGGTGTATAGGTGTATCCTAATAAAATTGAAGCTATGAAAGATTGGCCTTGCCCTAAAACTTCTAAGTTGGTGTGTATTTTTGGGTTTAACGAGTTATTATCGCAAGTTTGTTAATAATTATGGAAAAATTGCAGCACCTTTCACTTCTCTCCTTAAAAATAATTCCTTCACTTGGAATCCAACAACTGATCAATCCTTCCACACCTTGAAAGAAGCTATGTGCATGAATCCAATCCTATAGCTTCTCCAAGGTACTCTTGGCACATTAATGAGCTTCGCTACAAAGGCCATCTATAATTAGGAAAATAGTCACAACTTAAATCTACAGTTCTTTTTGATCTTCATGCTTCACCCATCGCTAGGAATTCAGGGTTTACCAAAACCTATGAAAGGGTCAAATGTTTTTTTGGCCCTTGACCAAGTTTTGGAGAATCTTGGTCATGTTTTGGGACTTCTACAGGCTGGTTGAAGACAAAGCACCCAGGCGAAGCGGGGATCATGGGATCTCTCCCCCTTTTGTGGGATTTTTGGGTGTTAGGGTTTATGTAACGGGTATGGGATGTCAGCCCATGGGTCTTAACCATGATTAGGCCCCTTTTGTAATGTATAAATAAGTAGCTAGGCGATGTAAGCAGGAGTCAGCTGTAAGTGTGAACTAGTTAATGATCGGCTTAGTGCATGCCTAGTTGGCTGTGTGAAAAATCGTATTGAGACTTGTAGAGCTAAGTGCAAGTGAGTGTAAGAAATATTTGTGCAGTGCCAAGCTCGAGAATGAGGATCTGGTGAGGTGCACGTAGATCTCCTTTCCTATGCGGAGTTGGTTTTGTGGCTCTGCGCATGTAAGAAGATTGGAAGAAGATAATAAAGAAGAAGAAGAGTTGGTGGACGTATCCCCACACTGGGGTGAACCACGTATATCCTATGTTGTGGTTTCTTTGTGCATATTTTATTGATATGATTTATGCTTGGTGATGTAATATTTATGTATGTTAGATGTATCTAATGTAGTAGCTTAGTTCTTATTACTGTTAATGAATGCTATATTTTCTTAATGCTATGTGCTAGATGTGATTAGATGTTGGTGAATACTGTGTTGTTCTGTTATTAGGGTTTGAACCTGTGATGTGAATAAGGGTAAAAGATAATGAATGTTAACTGCTAAG
Organism: Picea engelmannii; assembly: GCA_009831015.1. Classification (NCBI taxonomy): domain Eukaryota; kingdom Viridiplantae; phylum Streptophyta; class Pinopsida; order Pinales; family Pinaceae; genus Picea; species Picea engelmannii. Next base: position 242,668 of record ML801508.1, on the reverse strand, counting down.
TTCTCTGTTAAGTATTATTATCACATATTAGTGTGCCAGCTAGGTTGTAGACACTTGAGTCTTACAACCACCCCTTCTCCTACCTCGAGTGAGACTGCATCTGCATCGCAGGTGTTGCCGAAAGGGCCGATAGTTAGGGTTTTGTTGGTGCGTTGTTGAAGCATTGAACCCTGGGTCTGCCTCTATGCCAACAAATGGTTCTGTTGTTGGGATTGAAACTATGATTGCTGGGAACTTAAGAAAAAAAAATATTTGTACATAGATCTGCTGCTGTGGTGCGCAACATTCTACTTAACTTGTGAAGCTCTATGCTAAGAAGGGAATCAACTCTGAAGAAAAGAGGTAAGATATTAAAGATTTGTGCTTTGATAAAGGTAAGATAAGTGGAAATTTTTGTTTTGCAAGAATGGATCTAGGTATGCTTGATAGATTTTTTCCTAGTCTGAAAATTAGGGCACAACCAGAAGAAAGAAGATATGAAATGAATAGATCTGATATAAATAGTGAAAGATATGTTATTCCTATGCATAGACATAATGTTTGGACTAACAAGTGGATGCAGGATCCTAGAAAGAACTTTTTTCAGGTTCATCACTGTGATACCAATGCGCAGTACAAGAAAGGTTGGGGAATGTTTAAGAGAAAGGGAGGATTGACTCTTTTTTATAGTTGTAGAGGACCAGGACATCTTGCTAAGAAATGCCCTGGTTGAAGCCCTATTTGTCTCCATTGTAAAACCATTGTCCATGAAGTTTTGGATTGTCCTAGAATGATTTCTAAAGTTGAAAAGATGAATATAAGACAAGAAAACCATGAGACTAAGAATATGCTAGAACACCAGAAAGAATCAGAGACTATATTATTGCAGATGAAAGAAACACTGAATTATCATACAGACATCAACTTATCAGAGACCTTAAAAGAGAAGGAGTGCATAGAAAAAAGAATATGAGACTTCGACATAGACTGTATTCTGGATAAGGAAACACAGGTGAATATCATGACAGAAAGTACTTGGGAAATTTTGGGAAAACTTGCTATGATTCCTTCATTGGGAGGAATAGGATTGTTTAAAGGAAAAATGATAACCCTGTGTGGAAGACTTACCCATATACCTATGGTTTCTCATGGAGCATCAATGGAAGAAGAATTTGAGGTCGTTAAGTTTGTTGAGAACAACTCCCCATTTTCTCTTTTTCTAGGAAGAACCTGGATTGAGAAAGAATAGATCCGAAGGAAAGAAGAAGAGGAATCACTAGAATAGAAAAATAAATAATTAAGAGATTTCATGGCTAGGAAAATAGCACACTTAATAGTAGAACAAGAGGACAAGTCAAATAAAATGAGGGCCAGATACTTGGCTGTCGAAGTTGAAAGAATGAAAGAAGGCTTAAAGAACTTTTCGATGCAGAAGAGAAGATAACCTACTCTAGAAACAATAATGAAAGAAGTATTACCATCAAACCTTGTAAAAAACCCTCAGCAGTGTGAAGTTACTATGATAAGAACATATAAGAATAAAAATGGAAGGAGGAATCCAATGACTTAGATCATAGGAAAGAAGGCTAGAAAGCTCAGTAAGAAGAAATAAAAGTTAGAAAAATTGCAGGAAGTTCCAGAGAATACTTCGCAGAAAGAAGGATTACAGAACTGGAACCTTGCCGAAATAGCAGAACAACGCAAAATGGCAGTTCTCCACGGCAAAGCAATATGACCGTTGGAGGCATCCTGACCATTATAATGATGCTCCATAACAGCTAGAAACCCAGTTATTACCGGAAAGGCCGCCCTTGGACCATTGATACCACGCCATAATGAATGGATTGAGGCATTCCTGCCATTGGAGGAATCCATTGTGAACATTATCTATTTAATCAGTGGAAGGTCTGACTGGGGACACTTTTGCAAATTGTGATTACTCAAGCCCACAAAGAACTGATTATCGCGCTGTGCTTATTGCGACCTCGCCACCCGTTCAACTACCTTGAGTATTTGGTCTCATGCCCGAAATATTTGATTACGAGCATGCATGTCGGGTGAACGCAGTGCAGTGGAAAAGTCTGTGGAATAAATTCTTATAGATCTTATGGCGGAGAAGGTCATGTCCACAGGAGTACAGGCCTCATCAACAATAGGATTGCAAGCCTCTCCATAGATTACACGTCGATCTGGACCCTCCTGAACTGGGACAGAGAAATGGAGCAAGCATCGCGACGACTTGGCGAACATGAAGCTCATCCCATGAATCCTACCCGACTATATCCTACCTCTGGCTGGAGTGGTTCGTTGTGACCATGTCCCGAGAGACTTAGACTATACACTGATCACTACGTACCTCCCGAAGGGGATACGCGCAATTGGATCACAGTTGGGAAAGATTCTAATGCTCAAGATCACTGACTTCAACTTAGGAGATTGCAAGAATTATGGAATGCTCGCCCCACATAAGTACTTAACCAAGACAATGGGGAAGAAGCCAAATATAGTCCCCCAGCTGTGGATGATGGACATCATGAGGTCCAAAATCCTTAACGTGATGAAGATACCACACTTCGATAGACATCAGGAGGTTCACGCATGCGTTAAAATCCTCCTGTCTTGCTACCATGGCGGTTACCTATGGTTGGATAGGCGCATCACTGTAGATCCAATGCTGATCCATTGGATCACTAGATTAGGAATGCAAGGACTGGACCCTCAGTATTTTTACATAGGGAAGGCTATATATCGTGCCCTGGTGCAACGAATAAAAGACACCTACGATGATGTAGAAAAGGGGACGTGGGGCTACAAGGTAACCTCCATCCAAAATGGTGCAGTGCACCTAGATTTCCAGTTGATTGCTGGTAATCTTGTAAGGAAGAATAGACCAACGTAGGTGATGGGGTTTGTTGTTGACCTCTCAGGAAAATGCGTTGAAGGAATGAAATTGAACAGGGCGAGATACCTCGTCAACCAATTGGAGAAATATTGCCGCGAAGTGCAAGACCAGGGCTACGAGTTTCACTTCAACTGGTTACTGATTCTCATTTCCTTCATCGCTTGGGAGATGCTGGAAGGAGCCACCTTCCCTAAATTTGATCCATTCAAACCCCTAGCCACGAGGTTCACTACCCTTTGGTATTCGAACGATATGGAAAAACAATCGCAGTCCAACGCGGATTCCACACCTATTATTTGCAGCTGAAGAGGGCCATTGAATCCTTCCCTCTCATGATGCCGAATAGCCTGCAAAAGTTCATGATTTGAAAATAGAAGGCTGACTTGTTATTCTATGCAAGCACCCTCTACTTCATTAAAATAAACTTTACATGACCTTGCTCCATGTGTTAAAATATGCAAGATGAATTATGTGTTAAGTTCATGCTTCTTTTAAATGGTTACGTGTGAGGTCTTTGCAAGATTAAATATGTTGTTTTCATAAATACAACAACAAAAATAACTTGCAGCAAATAATAACCAGCAAACACTCACAACAATAACAAGATGATAAAGGAGTTCAACCCTCTCTGGGCTACATCTCCTTGAGCCTCCATTAATGGACTTGGCTCTCTGGGATTAATTTATCAAAGATTATTTTACAAGATACTACTCAACTCCAATGGAAATTCTGACTGTACCATTGGGTTCAAAATACATAAAAACCCCAAAAATGACTAATAGAACTCTAAAAACGGATCATGGCTCATCCGAGCATGACCTCTTCTACATGTGGCCTTAAGCTTCCCTGAGATTATCTTTGGAAAAAAAACCTGTAAAAGTCCTCAAATGGATCTGAAACCTATCCCAAAGTGATTAGATCATATTAATTAGTCAAAAATGATTATTCAATCACAGAAAATAAACATAGGCTCATCTGAGCAAGACCTCAAACAATGAGGGCTTCAAGCTCCCTGGAGCTCTCTGAAACTTCAATGGTTAAAAACCTGAAAAATAAGTCTTCAAATGGATTTTAAAACAGTGCCAATGGATTTAAAACGTCCAAAAACCCCTAGCAAGGCTTTTACGGAACCTCATTCGGCCAAAAAATGAAGAATATAGGCCTCTTGCCATTTTCTTCCTTCAAGCTTTCTGTCTCTAGTTCGCCAAAATGCACCTTTGTGTGCTCTAAGAAAGAACACGCTCCAAATTCATGCTAAAACCTAGCACACACGCATAACCACAAAACCACTCAAACTATAGGACAGTTACAGGCACACCTAGCTCCTAACCGTTAAGGGCCAGGTCGTATGACCCATGCGTCCACGCGCTAGCATTAACATAGGCTCCCGTTACATAATCCAATGGTCAAAGGCCAAATGGTGGGCCGTTAATATAACCGTTGGAATAAACACAACCACACGCGTGCGTCCATATGATATAGCTGTGGGTTATATGTAACATATCGTGCGACCAAGGGCTGGGGCTAAGCCCCGGCCTGGTCGTGCCCAAACCACATGCATATACAAACATATATATATATTGCACCATATATATAACAAGGAAAAAATGGTGGCGTGCCAGTTGGTGGCTCTTTGCCAAGTCTTTGCCCCTGCCCGGAGGTCGCGGGGTCGACTCTGGCCAACGACATAAGTTTTAAACCAATAAATGGATGACACATGCCGGCCATTGACTGGGCCACGTGTCGTCATTCCATTCACTGCCAAACATGCCAAGTCACCTACCAACTGTCTGAATTCCTATCTACCACGTGTCGTACGGCCTGTGATGTTATCGTCCGTACAGACTGTACAATCAACAACCCCTTTTTTTTTTACCTGTTTGTAAATTTGAACAGATCACGATATCTCTCTCACCTGACGCCCATTTGAACCCAAACGAGTTGCGTTGGGTTCGTGACGACAAGGGATACGGACTCGTTCGTTTTGAGGCAGTTCCGAGAACTTTGATTTTTGAGCTAAATTTTGACCCCTGGTCCAGATTTTGATCACGCCTTCCCACTGGAAGGCTTTTGGACCCACAAAAGCTTATGATTATTTGTCTGAGCTTCAATACTCTTCTACTTTCAAGTTCTATCAACTGATTTTACTTGAAAAGTCTTTTCGACAATAACTTGGATACTTTGACATGCCTTGCATTGCAACTGACTATGTCCCTCAACCACTGTTCTCTGGCTGCTGCTGACCCACTATTCTCTTTTTGCTTGGAAGACTGTGAACATTCCCACTGAGAATCAAGTGCCTCTTTCTAACTCTTTGACGTCAACACAATCCGCTCTCCAATGGCTACAAAAAATTTCCTGCGACATCTTGTCACACGCTAAGAAAACCGTCAATCTTGAAAACAAATTTATACAAGACTGAAAATGATGCCAACAAAGTTTTTTCCTCTTCAAACAAACTGTCACATCTTGTATTTCATCAAAGCACATGGTGTTTTCTTGTATGTCGGTGTACTCAAAATCAACTTACAACCAAACAAACACCATCAACTAAACACAAGTCAAAAAACATGATCGACACAACATAGTCATCAGACAATCACCGACACCATTTGAGACTCATTTGAAACATATCAACCTTCCCAATCTGACAAGTCGACACACATGATACACAATCATGTTGCAATCATGAATCATTCATGATGAACCATCACTAGGTTCACTGCTTACACATACATAAAAACAAATGCATGTGCATGACTCTTCAACTCTCCTTCTAGTACAAACATAAGTACATAAACCCCATAACATGTGGGTACATAAGAGATGAATATGAAAAAGATATATGGCTGTAACAAGTGAACATCATATCCATCTTTTACATCCTCCTAACGAATTTGTGCAACAACAAGAATGCCTTCAAATGAATTGCATTCACATGCAACTTGCATCATACAAGTTGTGATAAACTGCTGCAACTTATCATGCTTTCCATAAATGCACACATAATGCTGAAAAGTGCATTTACAACATAAAATGCAAGCCTTACTTGCTCAAGAAATCCAACCATTTATTACCAAGCCAACTCAATGGTGACTTTTTCTGCTGAAAAGCGTCCTCTTGTGAATCATCTTGACACACATCGATGATGGAATCTCCTCTTCCATTCTTTCCAATCTCTTTATCCATCTGCTTCTTATGTTGTGGATGAATGGTTGGATGCAATGTCCAACATTGTTCGATGAGATGACCCCTCTTCTGACAATGAGTGCAAATCTTTTGCATCCTCTTTTCACGTTGTCTTTGCTTGTAAAGTTTCCTGAAAGCGGTTAATCTTTTCCAACATTTTGAAACATGATGGTTATATAAACCACAATATGTACA
>ML801508.1:212753-236353 GCA_009831015.1 Picea engelmannii | reverse complement strand
ACAAATTTATCATGCTTAACATAATCAAAAGCAATTGAATGATAAGCAGAATTATACCTTGAACATTCACCTTTATCGCCTCTTTGAGGAGGTGAATTTGAAGAGTTACAAGCTCTCCTTTGAAGACCAACAATAGTGTTCTTATCCTCATCGCTGTCACAACTCTTTCGTTTCACACATTTTCATTCATCTTGAACACAAGCTTTGCATGCTGGAGGGGTTGAACTTTCACCTTTATAGCCTTCTTGAGGAGTTGAACTTGAAACAAAATTTGTTCTTGGAACTTTTTCCCTTATCTCCTCAACTTTGGAATTTTCTCCATCTCTTCATTCATATCCAAGACCAAAATACTTGGTTCTCTCTTCAACAACAATAGGCTCAACAATGCCTTGTGCATGCTTGCCTAACCCTTTACCTTCATAGCCCATTTTTAACAATAACTTGGACTCTATTCCTCTTGTGTGATTTTCAAAAACACCAAAGCATTCATCTTGAGAGGAATTTGAAGATAAGCTAACATTACATACCTCATGTTCATTCATGTACTTGGTAAGGGTTTCCTTTGCCTCATGGAGTTGAATCTCCATCTTATGCAACTTTTCAAGAAGCTTGTCTTTCTCCTCCTTCATGGCCATCAACTGATCTTCAAGGGAAATGCTCTATTTTCTATCTTCCCACATCTCTTTCATCACATCTCTCATGGTTAGAATCTCCTTCAACATCTCTTTGTCAAAGAACTTAGATAATGAAGATGTATGAGAACTATCAATGTTTGAAGCTTCCTCCATCCTTGCAAGATATCAAAATTCAACACAAAACTTGCACAAATACCAACAACTAAATATCAAGCTATCAATGACAATCACATGAGCAAAACAAACTAGTGCTCTGATACCACCTGATCTGAAAATAGAAGGCTGACTTGTTATGCTATACAAGCACCCTCTACTTCATTAAAATAAACTTTACAAGGTCTTGCTCCATTTGTTAAAATATGCAAGATGAATTATGTGTTAAGTTCATGCTTCTTTTAAATGGTTATGTGTGAGGTCTTTGCAAGATTAAATATGTTTTTTTCATAAATACAACAGAAAAAATAGCTTGCAGCAAATAATAACCAACAAACACTCACAACAATAACAAGATGATAAAGGCGTTCACCCCTCTCTGGGCTACATCTCCTTGAGCCTCCATTAATGGACTTGGATCTCTGGGATTAATTTATCAAAGATTCTTTTACAAGCTGCTGCTCAACTCCAATGGAAAATTTGACTGTACCATTGGGTTCAGAGTACATAAAAACCCCAAAAATGACTAATAAAACTCTGAAAATAGATCATGGCTCATCCGGGCATGACCTCTTCTACATGTGGCCTTAAGCTTCCCTAAGCTTCTGTTTGGTAAAAACACCTATAAAATTCCTCAAATGGATCTGAAACCTATCCCAAAGTGTTTATAGAATATTAATTAGTCAAAAATGATTATTCAATCACAGAAAATAAACATAGGCTCATCTGAGCAAGACCTCAAACAATGAGGGCTTCAATCTCCCTGGAGCTCTCTGAAACTTCAATGGTTAAAAACCTGAAAAAGAAGTCTTCAATTGGCTTTGAAAATAGTGCCAATGGATTCAAAACGTCCAAAAACCCCTAGCTGGGATTTTACGACACCTCATTCGGCCAAAAAATGAAGAAGATAGGCCTCCTGCCATTTTCTTCCTTCAAGCTTGTTGTCTTTGATTCGCCAAAATGCACCTCTGTGTTCTCTAACCAAGAACACGCTCCAAATTCGTGCTAAAACCTATCACATGCACATAACCACAAAACCGTTCAAACTGTAGGACAATTACGGGAGCACCTAGCCCCTAACCGTCAAGGGCCAGGTCATATGACCCATGCGTCCATGCGCTAGCATTAACATAGGCTCCCGTTACATAAGCCAATGATCAAAGGCCAAGTGGAGGGTCATTGATATAACCATTGGAACAAACAAAACCATGCACATGCATCCATATGATATAGCTGTGGGTTATATGTAACATATCGTGCGACCAAGGGCTGGGGCTAAGCCCCGACCCGGTCGTGCCCAAACCACACGCATATACAAACATATATATACATTGCAGTATATATATAACAAGGAACAACTGGTGGCATGCTGGTTGGTGGCTCTTTGCCAAGTCTTTGCCCCTGCCCGGAGGTCGCGGGGTCGATTCCGGCCAATGACATAAGTTTTAAACCAATAAATGGATGACACGTGGCATCCATTGACTGGGCCACGTGTCGTCATTCCATTCACTGCCAAACATGCCAAGTCACCTGCCAACTGTTCGAATTCCTGTCTGCCACACGTCGTACAACCTGCCACGTGTTGTACGGCCTACCACATCAGCGTCCGTACAGACTGTACAGACTCTACAGTCAGCAACCCCTTTTTTTTTACCTGTTTGTAAATTTGAATAGATCACGATATCTCTCTTATCCGACGCCCGTTTGAACCAAAACGAGTTGCATTGGGTTCGTGACAATGAGGAATACCCACCCATTCGTTTTGAGGCAATTCCAAGAACTTTGACTTTTGAGCTAAATTTTGACCCCTGGTCCAGATTTTGATCAGTTCATGCCACTTGCGAAGTTCTTCACGGATAGGCACTTCATTTATATAATTGCGCATAGGAATGAACACAAGGAAGAGCTCCAGTCCTATTATAAACTCACAGAGGAAGACATGGAATAAATAACAATGGAAGGCCTGCAAAATTCCTTGTCCCAGTCAAACAGACAGAACTCTTTGACCCTGACCTCATCGGAAGTCTTGTAGTCACTTGAGAAGAGTATGACGGACCTAGTAGTAGAAGGAAGAATAACGAATAAGTACAAGAAATGAATAGCGCATCAAAGGAAAGTACACCAGAGTCACCAGGAGGAGGAGGCGACGACGAAGTAGAACAGGAAGAGAATGAAGGGGAAGAAAACAAGAAGGAACAGGGCGAAGCGACACCACCCAAGGACCCCCTTACAGAGACCGAGTCATCCAAGAAAAGAAGGGTTTCCCCAAAGAAACCTTCAGCATGGAATAAGGCATGAGATAATAAGCCCCAGTCACAAATTGTGCTTACAATAGCTTACATTGATCTCATCATCACTACTGTAACAGACACTTCAGAGGATATTCTACAATGCAACAAAGCAAAGCAAGAGACAATGTACAAAAGGATTGAGTCGGAGCTGAAAGGGGTACAACAAGCCCTCTACTCGAGCCGTGCAATATCCACTGCGCCATCATCATCAGAAGGTATAGAAGGGGGAGATGAGACTGCCCAGCTACGTAGATTAGCAGATGCGACAGAGACTCGCCTTAGTCGTGTCCAGGAGGAAAAAGAGTAGGCCACATAAGCATTGAAGCAAGAAAAGGAGGAAGCCCTAGAGCAATGTAGGATTGCGCATTACGAGAAAGATGACCTCCAGGCGAAGTTTGTAGAGGATACAATGCATATCCAGAAGGAAAAAGAATAGCTTCTTGCGGAGCAGATGGGAGTTAAGGAGGAAGTCATTAGAGCACTTAGGCAGTCATTAGAGCACTTCACTCTGTGTTGGGCCTAGCATCGATAGAATAAGAGATAATGGAGAGCCAAGTGGGGAAGTTTGCTGAATCCATTCAACAACTTCAGAAAAGAGAAGCAGAAATGGAATTACAAGTAGTGCCAAGCAATGTGCAGGAAGTGCGAGACCAGAGGGAGGAAACTGCCCGGAGTGCAGTCGAAAGAATCAAGGCATTAGCATTAGAATGCAATCAACTCACTGATATAAGTGCGCATACCTACGAGCACCTTGCAGAGGACCCATAACTAATAATGTTAGAAGCCCATCTCCAGGAAGCGAAGCAACAAGCATCGATAGTGCAAGCGAAGCTGAAACTACTGTCAGTAGTAAAGAAGATGAAAAGGTCACAGAAGGTGCGTACAGTTCAACAACAGGTCAATGCCATCCAGAGTAGAGTCATGGAAGTGACCCAGGGACTCCAGCCAGTGAAGGACGAAGCCTGCACACTCTTTGAAGAGATTGACGGACGAGGTGCACAACTCGAACAAATGGTCACCATGGTGGAAAAATGATTGGAAGGACCGGTCACTAATAATGTCATTTAGGAGTTCTCCAAGAAGGAGGCTCTGGAGAAGTAGCAAATCGAGGATTTCGAATCAGAGTTTCCCAGATTAGAGTGACTCGGAATGAGTCACAGGTGAGTGTTGGGGGCCCGTTGGCCCTTGACCAAGTTTTGGAGAATCTTGGTCATGTTTTGGGACTTCGACAGGCTGGTCGAAGACAAAGTGCCCAGGCGAAGTGAGGATCACGGGATCTCGCCCCCTTTTGTGGGATTTTTGGGTGTTAGGATTTATGTAACGGGTATGGGATGTCGGCCCATGGGTCTTAACCATGATTAGGCCCCTTTTGTAATGTATAAATAAGTAGCTAGGCGATGTAAGGAGGAGTCAGCTGTAAGTGTGAACTAGTTAATGATCGGCTTAGTGCATGCCTAGTTGGCTGTGTGAAAAATCATATTGAGACTTGTAGAGCTAAGTGCAAGTGAGTGTAAGAAATCTTTGTGCAGTGCCAAGCTTAGGAAGGAGGATCTGGTGAGGTGCACATAGATCTCCTTTCCTATGCAGAGTTGGTTTTGTGGCTCTGTGCATGTAAGAATATTGGAAGAAGATAATAAAGAAGAAGAAGAGTTGGTGGACGTATCCCCACATTGGGGTGAACCACGTATATCCTGTGTTGTGGTTGCTTTGTGCATATTTTATTGATATGATTTATGCTTGGTGATGTAATATTTATGTATGTTAGATGTATCTAATGTAGTAGCTTAGTTCTTAGTACTGTGAATGAATGCTATATTTTCTGAATGTTATGTGCTAGATGTGATTAGATGTTGGTGAATACTGTGTTGTTCTGTTATTAGGGTTTGAACCTGTGATGTGAATAAGGGTAAAAGATAATGAATGTTAATTGCTAAGTTCTCTGTTAAGTATTATAATCACATATTAGTGTGCCAGCTAGGTTGTAGACACTTGATTCTTACAACCACCCCTTCTCCTACCTCGAGTGAGACTGCATCTGCATCGCAGGTATTGCCAAAAGGGCTGGTAGTTAGGTTTTTGTTGGTGCGTTGTTGAAGCGTTGAACCCTGGGTCTTCCCCTATGCCAACAAATGGTTCTGTTGTTGGGATTGAAACTGTGATTGCTGGGAACTTAAGAAAAAAAAATATTTGTGCATAGATCTGCTGCTGTGGTGCGCAACATTCTACTTAACTTGTGAAGCTCTATGCTAAGAAGGGAATCAGATCTGAAGAAAAGAGGTAAGATATTAAAGATTTGTGCTATGATAAAGGTAAGATAAGTGGAAATATTTGTTTTGCAAGAATGGATCTAGGTATGCTTGATAGATTTTTTCCTAGTCTGAAAATTAGGGCACAGCCAGAAGAAAGAAGATATGAAATGAATAGATCTGATATAAATAGTGAAAGATATGTTATTCCTATCCATATACAGAATGTTTGGACTAACAAGTGGATGCAGGATCCTAGAAAGAACGTTTTTCAGGTTTTTCACTGTGATACCAATGCATAGTACAAGAAAGGTTGGGGAATGTTTAAGAGAAAGGGAGGATTGACTCTTTGTTATAGTTGTAGAGGACCAGGACATCTTGCTAAGAAATGCCCTGGTTGAAGCCCTATTTGTCTCCGTTGTAAAACCATTGGCCATGAAGTTTTGGATTGTCCTAGAATGATTGCCAAAGTTGAAAATATGAATATAAGACAAGAAAACCATGAGACTAAGAATATGCTAGAACACCAGAAAGAATCAGAGACTATATTATTGCAGATGAAAGAAACACTGAATTATCATACAGACATCAACTTATCAGAGACCTTAAAAGAGAAGGAGTGCATAGAAAAAAGAATATGAGACTTCGACATAGACTATATTCTGGATAAGGAAACACAGGTGAATATCATGACAGAAAGTACTTGGGAAATTTTGGGAAAACCTGTTATGATTCCTTCATTGGGAGGAATAGGATTGTTTAAAGGAAAAATGATAACCCTATGTGGAAGACTTACCCATATACCTATGGTTTCTCATGGAGCATCAATGGAAGAAGAATTTGAGGTCGTTAAATTTGTTGAGAACAACTCCCCATTTTCTCTTTTTCTAGGAAGAACCTGGATTGAGAAAGAATAGATCCGAAGGAAAGAAGAAGAGGAATCACTAGAACAGAAAAATAAATAATTAAGAGATTTCATGGCTAGGAAAATAGCACACTTAATAGTAGAACAAGAGGACAATTCAAATAAAATGAGGGCCATAGACTTGGCCGCCGAAGTTGAAAGAATGAAAGAAGGCTTAAAGAACTTGTCGATGCAGAAGAGAAGAGAACCTACTCCAGAAACAATAACAAAAGAAGTATTACCGTCAAACCTTGTAAAAAACCCTCAGCAGTGTGAAGTTACTATGATAAGAACATATAAGAATAAAAATGGAAAGAGGAATCCAGTGACTTAGATCACATGAAAGAAGGCTAGAAAGCTCAGTAAGAAGAAAGAAAAGTTAGGAAAATTGTAGGAAATTCCAGAGAATACTTCACAGAAAGAAGGATTACAGAACTGGAACCTTGCCGAAATAGCAGAACAACGCAAACTAACAGTTCTCCACGGCGAAGCAATATGACCATTGGAGGCATCCTGACCATTAGAACAATGCTCAAAAACAGCTAGAAACGCAGTTATTGCCGTAAAGGCCGCCCTTGGACCATTGATACCACGCCATAACGAATGGATTGAGGCATTCCTGCCATTGGAGATATCCATTGTGAACATTATCTATTTAATCTGTGGAACGTCTAACCGGGGACACTTTTGCAAATTGTGATTACTCGAGCCCACAAAGAATTGATTATCATGATGTGCTTATTGCGACCTCGCCACCCGTTCAACTACCTTGAGTATTTGGTCTCCTACCCGAAATATCTGATTACGAGCATGCATGTCGGGCGAACGCAATGTAGTGGAAAAGTCTATGGAATAAATTATAATAGATCTTGGGGTGGAGAAGGTCATGTCCATAAGAGTGCAGGCCTCATAGACAATAGGATTGCAAGCCTCTCCATCGATTGCACATCGATATGGACCCTCCCGAACTGGGACAGAGAAATGGAGCAAGCATCGCGATGACTTGGCAAACACGAAGCTCATCCCATCAATCCTACCCGACTATATCCTGCCTCTGGCTGGCGTGGTTCATTGTGACAATGTTGACGTCGACGCACCCACACAAAACCCGCAGGTCGGAAGGCCATGTTGATGCAGGATCTTTCCTCTTACTCGTCCCGAAGAACTCTAAGGCTCTTCTAATTCGCTATCGGGTATTTTTCACCCACAACAATCTCCACGGGATCTCCTCTTTACACTCGAGAGATCGGAACTCACGACTTTGCGAATCCAATGGTCGAGCATAGGTCTCTCGAATCCCCAAGACCTGAGAACCAGTCAACGCTAACTTTTTCCTATCGGGATTTCCTCTATCGCAATTTCGGCACTCACAATGTCGAGTAACTTGTATCCCCGACTCCCGATTCCCGATATGTCGAAACTCCGACGCACGCACGAGTTTGACCCTTCAACGTCTCGTCACCTTTGTCGGGATTTTGGACTTCGTGGGATCGTGAATCCTGATGTCAATGTTTCGGGACTTCTTGCCATGAAACCCCGATATGGCGTGCCACCTGTCCACTCGCCGACTCCACTGTGGCCCCACACTAATCCCTTTGTCTATCGGGATATCGCGTTTCGCTATTTCGCGATTCTTGTTACTATGTTTACGGAGTTCAACCAATGAAACCCCGATATATGAATCCATAAGTAAATCCGATGGCCCTTGTGGCTTAGATCCATGGTTCTGCCCCTCCTGAGCTTTGAACCCTTCAATGCTCTCACCATAACCTCCCTTCTCCTTTCTGAGATCTGATGGCTCATGGAATTTCGTGAACTCTCCTCGGAGGATTTTGACCATCCGTTCCTCCTGGATGATTTTTGCGAATGACCAAATGTTCCCCCACGGAACTCGTTCACCTGCGCACAAACTTGCGGCGCCTTTCTAATTCCTCCAGTTGCGACTTCCCTTGCACTGTTCTTCAACAATTTCAAAGGCCTTATCCTTCCTGAGCTTCTCCACGATTTTGCGTCCTCTTAAAAAAACCCCTTTGCACACACTCCTTGCGGAAAACTTCCAAACACGTCTAAGTGTTGAAAACCCTCGACTCTGCGCACACCTGCAGCAGTAGTCTCTCAATGCTTTGCTCAGACTCACAACTCTGAGACTTAGATTGGCCTGCACACTCCTTGCACGGCTCCTGTGCCAAACCTGCACTTCTGAGCGAATGATAACAAAAGTGAATCTATCTGAACCCTCTGTCAATGCACTCCTTGCAGACAATTCGACTGCACTCCTTGCAGGAATTATTGTTCAGATAGAGAAACAATTGAAACTCATTCCTGATTCCTTTCAGACTTCAAACTCAAATATGAAATCATATACACAGCACATAAAATCAAATGTATAACAGGAAGCAAAATTTCATGAGCATATCATTCAAATATGCATATACAGAGAATAACACAAAACCATGAATTTGAATCAATCTCTTCTATTAATCCAAATGTCTGTACATGGGTGTTCTTACATAGCTCTCTGCATGCTCTTTCTCTTCTCCTGCTTCAATCTTCAAATCTTATGTTACAATACACAATGAGGGTGTCTATATCCCATTTCCCTCTTGCATCCTCAAACAGTCTAATCTAGAATTAAATTCTATCTACCTGCATTAACTACTTTAAATGCCTTCTACCTACTAAGGACAAGATAAATCGCTCAAGGTCCGTTTACAAGTGTGCCTCTTATTAATGACTACATTTAAGATCGTGCAAAACTTCAAGGAACTTTCAAAATTCACGCTGGCGCTTGTCCAGCTGTCCTTCGCTTCCACGCTGGCTCGCTTGATGTTGGCGATGCTCCTGCATCATACTCCCTCATTTGAAAAAAATTTCATGGGATCCTATCCATGAGCTCCCACACAGTCTGTCCATGCTTCTATATCTCTGCCTCGCTCTCCCAGCTGGCATCTTCAACTGGATGGTTCTGCCATTTGACCAGGTACTCAAAGTACTGCTTTCGCCTGGTCCTTTTGACCACTCTTTTATCTAGTATGCACTCCATCTGCAGATTTTTTGCAACTGGCATCTGCTTCGCCCACTGGATCACTGGCTTCTCATCTCCAGTCTCTGTTTCTTCAGCTCTATATGGGTACAAATCTGAGATATTGAATATCGGAGAAATTCTGATCCCATCGGGTAATTCAATCTCATAAGCATTCGCCCCAAATTTCTTTAAGACCCTACATGGCCCAATTTTCTTCATCTTCAACTTATTATATGTTCCTCTCGGGAACCTTTCTTTTCTCAAATGTGCCAGAATCAAATCACCAACTTCAAACTGAAGTTGTCTTCTGTGCTGATCAGTTCTGTGCTTGTAGTCCTGACTTGAATTCTGCAATCGCTCCTTCACCTGGCTGTGAAGTTCCTTCATCGCCTCTACGAATTCTTTTGCACTAGTGCTCCTAGTCATAGTCTGTTCCGAATCCCTCAGTTCAGAAATTCCTCTCGGCTGCATGCCATAGACAACCTGAAATGGACTCTACCCTGTGCTCCTGTTAACTGAGTCATTATAAGCAAATTCTGCATGTGGTAATATGTTGTCCCACTGGCTGTGGTGCCCTATCACCAAGCTTCTCAAAAAGTCTGCCAGACTTCTGTTGACCACTTCTGTCTATCCATCAGTCTGAGGATGATAAGCTGAACTAAATGACACGTTAGTTCCCAGCTTCTTCCATAAGGTCCTCCAAAAATGCCCTATGAATTTTGTATCTCGATCCGAAACTATGCTTCTTGGAAACCCATGAAGTCGAATGACCTCTTTAAAGAACAGATTCACAATGTGAGTTGCATCACTGGTCTTTTGACATGGAATGAAGTGTGCCATCTTGGAAAATCTATCCACCACCACAAATATTGAATCAACACCTCTTTGTGTTCTTGGCAACCCCAATACAAAATCCATGCTGATTGCATCCCACAACCTCTCTGGTATGGGCAATGGTTGATAAAACCTCGCATTCTACTTTCTTCCCTTTGAATGATAGCAAATTATGCATCTATCCACAAATATTTTGACATCTGCTCACATTCTCGGCAAAAAATATGACTCATTCAGCTTTGCGAACGTCTTGTCATGACCAAAGTGCCCTACCAATCCTCCACTGTGTTTCTCCTTCAGCAAATTCTCCCTCATGGAGCATTTCGGAATACACAGTCGATTTCCCCTGAACAACAATCCTTCCTGGATCATATAATCTATCCACTGGCTTCTGTCTCCGAGAACTGGATTCTCAGCTGCTTCATACGCTTCCTTGAAATCTGGATCATCTACGTACATGTCCTTGAGATCATCAAAACCCAATGTTTTGACTTTGAACTCCTGCAACATAAAACACTTCCTGCTCAAAGCATCAACCACTTTGTTAGCAGTACCAGAAATATGTTTAATCACAAATGTGAAATTCTGCATATACTCAACCCATTTGACATGTTTCTGATTCAACTTCTCTTGTTGAGTCACAAACTGCAGTGCATGATTGTCACTGTACAAGACAAACTCCTTCGGAATCAAGTAATGCCTCCATTTCTTTAATGCCTGGATGATAGCATAGAACTCCTTGTCATAAGTGGAGTATTTCAGTTTCGTCTCATTTAGCTTCTCGCTGAAGTATACTATCGGCCTGTCTTCCTGACTTAAGACTGCCCCTATTGCAAATCTGATTGCATCACATTTCACCTGAAATGTCTTCTGGAAATCCGGCAACACCAAAACCAGTTGTTCCGTGATCTTAATTTTCAACAGATTGAAACTCTTCTCATCCTCTTCAGTCCAGTGAAAAGACTTGTGTCTTTTCTTCACCGTGTCCATCATCGATGCACTAATTCCACTGAAATTTCTAATGAACTTTCGGTAGAAACTAGCCAATCCGTGAAAACTTCTCACCTCAAATATGTTCTTCGGTGATGGCCAATTCTTGATTACCTCTACCTTATCTGGATCCATCCTCAACTCATTTGAAGAAATAAAAAACCCCAAGTAAATGAGTTCTGTCTTCATGAACGATGACTTCTTTATGTTTATCAACAACTTCTCCTGCTGTAACTTCTGCATTACTGTAGCCAAATGCTTCAGATGCTCTGCCATTGTTTTACTGTACACCAGTATGTCATCCAAATACACAATGACAAATTTTCTGATGAAATCCCTCAGGACTTCGTTCATCAACCTCATGAAAGTACTCGACGCATTTGTCAAGCCAAATGGCATAACAAGCCATTCATACAACCCTTCGTTGGTTTTGAATGCTGTCTTCCATTCATCACCTTCTCTCATGCGGATTTGGTGATAACCGCTTTTCAAATCAATCTTTGAAAAATATTTTGCTCCACTCAAGCAATCCATCAGATCATCCATCCTCGACAATGGAATTCTGTACCTGATGGTTATCTTGTTGATCTCCGTTGAGTTAGTACACATCCTCCAGCCTCCGTCTTTCTTCAGACTGAGTACTGTTGGAACAACACATGGACTCAAGCTTTCCCTGACTAATCCTTTGTCCAACAAATCCTGGACTTGCCTCTTAACCTCTTCATTCTCTTGCGACGTCAACCTGTACGCGGCTTTGTTTGGAAAAATGGCTCCTGGTATGAGATTGATATGATGACTCACACTTCTAATCGATGGCAACGAACGAGGTAGTTCGTCCACTATTATATCAGTGAACTCTTCCAGCAGTTCCTGAACTTCTTCTGGTAAATCATCCACTCTTGTGCTAGTCAAAACAATCCTCGGTTTTCTAACCACAATGAACTGTGGATCCTCCTTCTTCTTAACCTCTGTAAGAAGTTCCTTCCCACTCATGAGAAGTACAACGTTGCTTACTTCCGGCTTCACCTCCTTATCCTTGATCGGAAGCAACATGTGTGTCCTATTCTTCTTCAGGGTGTATGTGTTCATTCTCCCATCATGAATACATTTTTGTCATATTTCCATGGTCTACCCAGCAATAGATGACAAACATCCATAGGAATGACATCACATAAGATCTTATCATTATATCCTCCTATCTTAAATTCAACTAAACATTGTTTAGTGACAGTTACATGATGTCCTTTCCGTAGCCAAAAAACTCTGTATGGGCTTGGATGATCAGTCGTCTCCAGCTCCAGCTTCTCTACCATCTCCGTAGAAACGAGATTATCCATGCTACCACTGTCTACAATGACCTTGCATACCCTGTCCTTGGTCTTGCAAGCAGTCCTGAAAAGTCTGGTCCTTTGGACTGAACTCTCCACCTCCTTCTCAGGTGTCAAAAGGACTTTTGGCATCATCAACGATCTTCTGCCTTCAGCGTCTTCTGCTTAAACATCCTGCCTCTATGCCTCAGCAATGTGAGCTTCTCCAATCTCTTTCTTTTTTTCTGGACACTCATAAGACTTGTGCCCATTCTTTCCACATGTGAAGCATGTGATTATTCCACCTCTTCCTCTTCCTCTGCCTCTAGTACGAGGAAAAGTGTTACTGTCAGTATAATCTCCTCTCTGCTCAGTATGCTATCCTCGCTGTGAGGTTCCACCTCTCTCTGTTCAAGTCTAAGGTTTCTTCCAGTCCTCCTTGGGTTTCTGATATTTGTCCTGGGCAACTGATTTGCCTCTGGGATGACTTCTACCTCTGCCCCTTTGACTCTGGTTTCGGCTCAGCTTCTCTTCCGCTTTTAGAGCCATTTGATAAGTATCTTCCACCGTTCGGATGGTTACCATGCTCATCTCAACCTAGATATCATATCTCAAGCCATTCATGTATCTGGAAACCTTCTCATCATCGCTCTCCCGATGACCTGCCTTGATGTTCAGTTTATAGAATTCCTCAGTGTATTCTTTCACTGTCATCAACTTCTGTCTCAAGTTCTGCATTCTCCTGAACAAAGTAATTTGATAATCCCTGGGGATGAATTTTGCCTTCATCTTCGCGATCATTCGATCCCAGCTCTTGATCTTCTACTTTCCCTTGCAGCGTCTGTAAGCTTGTAGTTCATCCCACCACAATGCTGCATGTCCTTTCAATCTTTTGATAGCATGCTTGACCTTCTTGTATTCTTTGACATCTTCATAGTCGAAGTATGTGTCTAGAGCTCTAATCCAGTCTAGAAGCTCCTCTGCATCCAAGTTTCCCTCATAAACTGGAATGTCCATCTTTTCTCTTGCACCCATCATTACAATAGCTCTGATCAAACGTTCATTTGATGCATCTTCAGCTGCAACTTCTTCTTCATGTTCAGCCTCAGCTTCGCTTTCAGAATTGCTAGGATCCCCTGCACCGACTGTGCGTCTTTGCGCTGTCTCCATGTCTTCGAGTCTAGCTCGTAGATCATGCATTTCTCTCTCCATCGCTGGATCTGTCATCTGTCTGCCTCTTCTTCTCGGTATTTCCCTATCCTCTGGTTCGGGTGTCTGCATGTCCCTTCTCTTGTGCGGCATGGTGAATTCTCTTTTCTTTGCTACAGAAAGAAAAGAACCTTTCTGTGCTCTGATACCAAAACTGACGTCGATGCACCGACACACAACCCGCAGGTCGGAAGGCCATGTCGATGCAGGATATTTCCTCTTACTCGGCCGGAAGAACTCTAAGGCTCTTCTAATTCCCTATCGGGTATTCTTCACCCACAACAATCTCCACGGGATCTCCTCTTTACACTCGGGAGATCGGAACTTGCGACTTCGTGAATCCAATGGTCGAGCGTAGGTCTCTCGAATTCCCGAGACCCGAGAACCAGTCAACGCTGACCTTTTCCTATCGGGATTTCCTCTATCGCAACTTCGGCACTCGCGATGTCGAGTAACTTGTATCCCCAACTCCTGATTCCCGATATGTCGAAACTCCGACGCATGCGCGAGTTTGACCCTTCAACGTCCCGTCACCTTTGTCAGGATTTTGGACTTCGCGGGATCACGAATCCTGATGTCAATGTTTCGGGACTTCTCGCCACGAAACCCCAATATGGCGTGCCACCTGTCCACTCGCCGACTCCGCTGTGGCCCCACACTAATCCCTTTGTCTGTCGGGATATCGCGTTTCGCTATTTCGCGATTCTTGTTACTATGTTTACAGAGTTCAACCAGTGAAACCCCGATATACAAATCCACGAGTAAATCCGACGGCCCTTGTGGCTCAGATCCACGGTTCTGCCCCTCCTGAGCTTTGAACCCTTCGACACTCTCACCGTAACCTCCCTGCTCCTTTCTGAGATTTGACGGCTCACGGAATCTCGCGAAATCTCCTCAGAGGATTCCGACCGTCCGTTCCTCCTGGATGATTTCTGCGAATGACCAAATGTTCCCCCACGGAACTCGTTCGCCTGCGCGCAAACTTATGATGCCTTTCTAATTCCTCCAGTCGCAACTTCCCTTGCGCTGTTCTTCAACAATTTTGAAGGCCTTATCCTTCCTGAGCTTCTCCATGATTCTGCGTCCTCTTAGAAAAACCCCTTTGCACACACTCCTTGCGACAAACTTCCAAACACGTCTAAGTGTTGAAAACCCTCGACTCTGCGCACACCTGCAGCAACAGTCTCTCAACTCTTTGCTCAGACTCACAACTCTGAGACTTAGATTGGCCTGCGCACTCCTTGCACGGCTCCTGTGCCAAACCTGCACTTCCGAGTGAATGAGAACAAAAGTGACTCTATCTGAACCCTCTGTCAATGCACTCCTTGCGGACAATTTGACTGCACTCATTGCAGGAATTCTTGTTCAGATAGAGAAACAATTGAAACTCATTCATGATTCCTTTCAGACTTCAAACTCAAATATGAAATCATATACACAACACATAAAAGTAAATGTATAACAGGAAGCAAACATTCATGAGCATATCATTCAAAGATGCATATACAGAGAATAACACAAAACCATGAATTTGAATCAGTCTCTTCTATTAATCCAAATGTATGTACATGGGTGTTCTTACACAACTCTCTGCATGCTCTTTCTCTTCTCCTGCTTCAATCTTCAAATCTTATGTTACAATACACAATGAGGGTGTCTATATCCCGTTTCCCTCTTGCGTCCTCAAACAGTCTAATCTAGAATTAAATTCTATCTACTTACATTAATTACTTTAAATGCCTTCTACCTACTAAGGACGAGAGAAATCTCTCAAGGTCGGTTTACAAGTGCGCCTCTTATTAATGACTACATTTAAGATCGTGCAATAACTTCAAGGAACTTTTAAAATTTGCACTGGCGCTTGTCCAGCTGTCCTTCGCTTCCACGCTGGCTCACTTGATGTTGGAGATGCTCCTACATCAAATGTCCCTAGAGACTTAGACTATACACTGATCACTGCGTACCTCCCAAAGGGGATACGCATAATTAGATCACAGTTGGGAAATATTCTAATGCTCAAGATCACTAACTTCAACTTAGGAGATTGCAATAATTATGGAATGCTCTCCCCACATAAGTACTTAACCAAGACAATGGGGAAGAAGCCAAATATAGTCCCCCAGCTTGTATGACCCATGCGTCCACGCGCTAGCATTAACATAGGCTCCCGTTACATAAGCCAATGGTCAAAGGCCAAATGGCGGATCGTTGATATAACCGTTGGAACAAACACAACCACGCGCGCATGTCCATATGATATAGTTGTGGGTTATATGTAACATATCGTGCGACCAAGGGCTGGGGCTAAGCCCCGGCCCGGTCGCGCCCAAACCACACACATATACAAACATATATATATATATTGCACCATATATATAACAAGGAACAACTGGTGGCGCGTCGGTTGGTGGCTCTTTACCAAGTCTTTTCCCCTGCCCAGAGGTCGCAGGGTCGACTCCGGCCAACGACATAAGTTTTAAACCAATAAATGGATGACACGTGGTGGTCATTGACTGGGCCACGTGTTTTCATTCCATTCACTGCCAAACATGCGAAGTCATCTGCCAACTATCCGAATGCCTGTCTTCCACGTGTCGTACAACCTGCCACGTTAGCGTCTGTATGGATTGTACAGTCAACAACCCCCTTTTTTTTGCCTGTTTGTAAATTTTAACAGATCACAATATCTCTCTCATCCAACGCCCATTTGAACCTAAATGAGTTGTGTTGGGTTCGTGATGACGAGGGTTACACACCCATTCGTTTTGAGGCAGTTCCGAGAACTTTGATTTTTGAGCTAAATTTTGACCCTTGGTCCAGATTTTGATCACGCCTTCCCACTGAAAGGCTTTTGGACCCACAAAAGCTTATGATTATCTTTCTAAGCTTCAATAATCTTCTACTTTCAAGTTCTATCAACTGATTTTACTTGAAAAGTCTTTTCGACAATAACCTGGATACTTTGACATGCCTTGCACTGCAACTGACTATGTCCCTCAACCACTGTTCTCTGGCTGCTGCTGACCCACTCTTCTCTTTGTGCTTGGAATACTGTCAACCTTCCAACTGAGAATCAGGTACCTCTTTCAAACTCTTTGACGTCAACACAATCCGCTCTCCAATGGCTGCAAAAACTTTCCTGCGACATCTTGTCACAAGCCAAGAAAACCATCAATCTTGAAAACAAATTTATACAAGACTGAAAATGATGCCAACAAAGTCTTTTGCTCTTCAAACAAACTTTCACATCTTGTACTTCATGAAAGCACATGGTGTTTTCTTGTATCTCGGTGTACTCAAAATCAACTTACAACCAAACAAACACCATCAACTAAACATAAGTCGAAAAACATGATCGAAACAACATAGTCGTCAGACAATCATCAACACCATTCGAGACTCATTTGAAACATTTCAACCTTTCCAATCTGACAAGTCGACACACATGATACACAATCATGTTACAATCATGAATCATTCATGATGAACCATCACCAGGTTCACTACTTACACATACATAAAAACAAATGCATGTGCATGACTCTTCAACTCTCCTTCCAGTACAAACATAAGTACATAAACCCCGTAACATGTGGGTACATAAAAGTTGAATATGAAAAAGATATATGGCTGTAACAAGTGAACATCATATCCATCTTTTACATTATCCTAGCGAAGTTGTGCAACAACAAGAATGCCTTCAAATGAATTGCATTCACATGCAAATTGCATCATACAAGTTGTGATAAACTGTTGCAACTTATCATGCTTTCCATAAATGCGCACATAACGCTGAAAAGTGCATTTACAACATAAAGTGCAAGCCTTACTTGCTCAAGAAATCCAACCATTTATTACCAAGCCAACTCAATGGTGACTTTTTTTCTTCTGAAAAGCGTCCTCTTGTGAATCATCTTGACACACATCGATGATGGAATATCCTCTTCCATTCTTGCCAATCTCTTTATCCATCTACTTCTTATGTTGTGGATGAGTGGTTGGATGCAATGTCCAACATTGGTTGATGAGATGACCCCTCTTCTGACAATGAGTGTAAATCTTTTGCATCCTCTTTTCACGTTGTCTTTTCTTGTAAAGCTTCCTGAAAGCGGTTAATCTTTTCCAACATTTTGAAACATGATGGTTATATAAACCACAATATGTACATGGATTTTTTCTTCCATTTTTACATACAAATTTATCATGCTTAACATAATAAAAACAAACTGAATGATAAGAAGAATTATACCTTGAACATTCACCTTTATTGCCTCTTTGAGGAGGTAAATTTGAAGAGTTACAAGCTCTCCTTTGAAGACCAACAATAGTGTTCTTGTCCTCATCGCTGTCACAACTCTTTCATTTCACACATTTGCATTCATCTTAAACACAATCTTTGCATGCTGGAGGGGTTGAACTTTCAACAAAAGTTCTTGAACTTTCACCTTTATAGCCTTCTTGAGGAGGTGAACTTGAAACAAAATTTTTTCTTGGAACTTTTTCCCTTGTCTCCTCAACTTTGGAATTTGCTCCATCTCTTCATTCATATCCAAGACCAAAATAATTGGTTCTCTCTTCAACAACAATAGGCTCAGCAATGCCTTGTGCATGATTGCCTAACCCTTTACCTTCATAGCCCATTTTTAACAATAACTTGGACCCTATTCCTCTTGTGTGATTTTCAAAAACACCAAAGCATTCATCTTGAGAGGAATTTGAAGATAAGCTAACATTACATACCTCATGTTCATGCATGTACTTGGTAAGGGTTTCCTTTGCCTCATGGAGTTGAATCTCCATCTTATGCAACTTTTCAAGAAGCTGGTCTTTCTCCTCTTTCATGGTCATCAATTGCTCTTCAAGGGCAATGCTCTCTTTTCTATCTTCCCACATCTCTTTCATCACATTTCTCATGGTTAGAATCTCCTTCAACATCTCTTTGTCAAAGAACTTAGATAATGAATATGTATGAGAACTATCAATGTTTGAAGCTTCCTCCATCCTTGCAAGATATCAAAATTCAACACAAAACATGCACAAATACCAAGCTATCAATGGAAATCACATGAGAAAAACAAACTAGTGCTCTGATACCACTTGATCTGAAAATAGAAGGCTGACTTGTTATGCTATGCAAGCACCCACTACTTCATTAAAATAAACTTTACAGGACCTTTCTCCATGTGTTAAAATATGCAAGATGAATTATGTGTTAAGTTAATGCTTCTTTTAAATGGTTATGTGTGAGGTCTTTGCAAGATTAAATATGTTGTTTTCATAAATACAACAACAAAAATAACTTGCAGCAAATAATAACCAGCAAACACTCACAACAATGACAAGATGATAAAGGAGTTCACCCCTCTCTGGCCTACATCTCCTTGAGCCTCCATTAATGGACTTGGCTCTCTGGGATTAATTTATCAAAGATTCTTTTACAAGCTGCTTCTCAACTCCAATGGAAATTTTGACTGTACTATTGGGTTCATAATACATAAAAACCCAAAAAATGACTAATAAAACTCTGAAAACGAATCATGGCTCATCCAGGCATGACCTCTTCTACATCTGGCCTTAAGCTTCCCTGAGATTCTCTTTGGAAAAAACACCTGTAAAAGTCCTCAAATGGATCTAAAACCTATCCCAAAGTGTTCAGAGCATATTAATTAGTCAAAAATGATTATTCAATCATAGAAAATAAACATAGGCTCATCTGAGCAAGACCTCAAACAATGAGGGCTTCAATCTCCCTGGAGATCTTTGAAATTTCAATGGTTAAAAACCTGCAAAAGAAGTCTTCAAATGGATTTGAAAACAGTGCCAATGGATTCAGAACGTCCAAAAACCCCTAGCTGGGATTTTACGGCACCTTATTCGGCCAAAAAATGAAGAAGATAGGCCTCCTGCCATTTTCTTCCTTCAAGCTTGCTGTCTCTGGTTCGCCAAAACGCACCTCTGTGTGCTCTAACCTAGCACCTAAAACCTAGCACACGCGCATAACCACAAAACCATTCAAACTGTAGGACGGTTACGGGCGCACCTAGCGCCTAACCGTCAAGGGGCAGGTCGTATGACCCATGCGTCCACACGCTAGCATTAACATAGGCTCCCGTTACATAAGCCAATGATCAAAGGCCAAATAGCGGGTCATTGATATAACCATTGGAACAAACACAACCGCGCGCACGCGTCCATATGATATAGCTGTGGGTTATATGTAACATATCGTGTGACCAAGGGTTGGGGTTAAGCCCCGACTCGGTCGCGCCCAAACCACACACTTATACAAACATATATATATATATATATATATATTGCACCATATATATAACAAGGAACAACTGGTGGCGCACCAGTTGGTGGCTCTTTGCCAAGTCTTTGCCTCTGCCTGGAGGTCGCGGGGTCGACTCCGACCAACGACATAAGTTTTAAACCAATAAATGGATGACACGTGGCGACCATTGACTGGGCCACGTGTCATCATTCCATTTGCTGCCAAACATGCCAAGTCACCTGCCAACTGTCCGAATGCCTGTCTTCCATGTGTCATACGAACTGCCATGTCAGCGTCCGTACGGACTGTACAGACTGTACAGTTAGCGACCCCTTTTTTTTTGCCTGTTTGTAAATTTGAACATATCGCGATATCTCTCTCATACGATGCCCGTTTGAACCCAAACGAGTTGCGTTGGGTTCGTGACAACGAGGGATACGTACCCATTTATTTTGAGGAAATTCCGAGAACTTTGATTTTTGAGCTAAATTTTGACCCCTGGTCCAGATTTTGATCAGTTCATGCCACTTGTGAAGTTTTGCGCAGATAGGCACTTCATTTATATCACTGTGCGTAGGGATGAACACAAGGAAGAGCTCCAGTCCTATTATATACTCACAGAGGAAGACATGGAAGAAATAACAATGGAATGGCCTGCAAAATTCCTTGTCCCAGTCAAGTAGACAGAACTCTCTGACCCTGACCTCTTCGGAAGTCCTGTAGTCACTTGAGAAGAGTATGACGGACCTAGTAGTATAAGGAAGAATAAGGAAGAAGTACAAGAAATGAATAGTGCATCAAAGAAAACTACACCAGAGTCACCAGGAGGAGGAGGTGATGACGAAGTAGAACAGGAAGAGAATGAAGGGGAAGAAAACAAGAAGGAACAGGGCGAAGTGACACCACCCAAGGACCCCCTTATAGAGACCGAGTCATCCAATAAAAGAAGGGTTTCCCCAAAGAAACCTTCAGCATGGAAGAAGGCATGAGCTAATAAGCCCCAACCACAAACTGTGCTTACAGTAGCTTACATTGATCTCATCATCACCACTGTAACAGACACTTCAGAGGATATTCTACAATGAAACAAAGCAAAGCAAGAGACAATGTACAATAGGATTGAGGAGGAGTTGAAAGGGGTACAACAAGCCCTCTACTCGAGCCATGCAGTATCCACTGCGCCATCATCATCAGAAGTTATAGAAGGGGGAGATGAGCCTGCCCAGCTACGTAGATTAGCAGATGTGACAGAGACTCACCTTAGTTGTGTCTAGGAGGAAAAAGAGTAGGCCACATAAGCATTGAAGCAAGAAAAGGAGGAAGCCCTAGAGAAATGTAGGATTGCGCATTACGAGAAAGATGACCTCTAGGCGAAGTTTGTAGAGGATACAACGCAGATCCAGAAGGAAAAATAATAGCTGCTTGCGGAGTAGATGGGAGTTAAGGAGGCAGTCATTAGAGAACTTCACTCTGTGCTAGGCCTAGCACCGATAGAATACGAGATAATGGAGAGCCAAGTGGGGAAGCTTGCTGATTCCATTCAACAACTTCAGAAAAGAGAAGCAGAACTGGAATTACAAGTAGTGCCAAGCAATGCGCAGGAAGTGCGAGACCAGAGGGAGGAAACTGCCCGGAGTGCAGTCGAAAGAATCAAGGCATTAGCATTAGAATGCAAGAAACTCACTGATAGAAGTGCACATACCTATGAGAACCTTGCAGAGGACCCATAACTAATAATGTTAGAAGCCCAGCTCCAGGAAGTGAACCAACAAGCATCGATAGTGCAAGCGAAGTTGAAACTACAGTCAGCAGTCAAGAAGATGAAAAGGTCACAGAAGGTGCGTACAGTTCAACAACAGGTCAATGCCATCCAGAGTAGAGTCATGGAAGTGACCCAGAGACTCCAGTCAGTGAAGGACGAAGCCTGCACACTCTTTGAAGAGATTGACAGATGAGGTGCACAACTCGAACAAATGGTCACCATGGTGGAAAAACGATTGGAAGGACCGATCACTGATAACGTCATTTAGGAGTTCTCCAAAAAGGAGGCTTTGGTGAAGCAACAGATCGAGGATTTTGAAGCAGAGTTGCCCAGATTAGAGTGACTCAGAATGAGTCACAGGTGAGTGTTGGGGGCCCGTTGGCCCTTGACCAAGTTTTGGAGAATCTTGGTCATGTTTTGGGACTTCGACAGGCTGGTCGAAGACAAAGCGCCCAGGCGAAGCGAGGATCACGGGATCTCGCCCCCTTTTGTGGGATTTTTGGGTGTTAGGATTTATGTAACAGGTATGGGATGTCGGTCCATGGGTGTTACCCATGATTAGGTCCCTTTTGTAATGTATAAATAAGTAGCTAGGCGATGTAAGGAGGAGTCAGCTGTAAGTGTGAACTAGTTAATGATCGGCCTAGTGCATGCCTAGTTGGCTGTGTGAAAAATCGTATTGAGACTTGTAGAGCTAAGTGCAAGTGAGTGTAAGAAAGCTTTGTGAAGTGCCAAGCTCGGGAAGGAGGATTTGGTGAGGTGCACGTAGATCTCTTTTCCTATGCGGAGTTGGTTTTGTGTCTCTGTGCATGTAAGAAGATTGGAAGAAGATAATAAAGAAGAAGAAGAGTTGGTGGACGTATCCCCACACTGGGGTGAACCACGTATATCCTGTGTTGTGGTTGCTTTGTGCATATTTTATTGATATGATTTATGCTTGGTGATGTAATATTTATGTATGTTAGATGTATCTAATGTAGTAGCTTAGTTCTTAGTACTGTGAATGAATGCTATATTTTCTTAATGCTATGTGCTAGATGTGATTAGATGTTGGTGAATACTATGTTGTTCTGTTATTAGGGTTTGAACCTGCGATGTGAATAAGGGTAAAAGATAATGAATGTTAACTGCTAAGTTCTTTGTTAAGTATTATAATCACATATTAGTGTGCCAGCTAGGTTGTAGACACTTGAGTCTTACAACCACCCCTTCTCCTACCTCGAGTGAGACTGCATCTTCTTTGAAGGTGTTGCCAAAAGGGCTGGTAGTTAGGGTTTTGTTGGTGCGTTGTTGAAGTGTTGAACCCTGGGTCTG
The DNA here is from genome assembly GCA_009831015.1 of Picea engelmannii. Taxonomy (NCBI): domain Eukaryota; kingdom Viridiplantae; phylum Streptophyta; class Pinopsida; order Pinales; family Pinaceae; genus Picea; species Picea engelmannii. The sequence goes on along the minus strand of ML801508.1, from coordinate 213,409 downwards.
CCCTTGTGCCAACACGTTATTTTTTTTGGGATGGTATGAAACAAGACATCCACACCTTTGTGGATGAATGTGATGTATGTCAATGAAACAAGGGAGAAACAGTTGAAGACCCCGTCACACTCCAACCCCTTCCAATTATCCCTTCTATTTGGTTGGATATTTCTATGGATTTCATTGTGGGCCTCCCTAAATATGGAAACAAAACAATCATCATGGTGGTGGTTGATCGTCTTTCCAAATTTGCTCATTTTTGTTCTTTGAAAGATCCCTTCACCAAATCCACATTGGCTCCTATTTTCATGGATGATATATTCAAATTTCATGGCATGCCACATTCTATTATCTTTGACAGGGATCCCACGTTCACCAACAAGTTTTGGCAAGAATTTTTCAAGCTACAGGGCATCCAATTACATCTCAGCACCACCTATCATCCTGTTGAGGGGACCTAAATCCATTAAACTCCACAGTAGGAACCAAACCCGCCACCGAGGCCCAATTAGACTTTGCAGCGTGATGCAGGAGCATCTCTCCATGCAGCCAGCCAGCCACGTCAGCGCGCATTCAAAGGATGAAGGGAGGCGCAGCCTCATTCATATTTGTATTGAATGTAATTAAATGTTTTAGGCTGGTGAGCCATGAATGCCATGCCTTTA
>ML801508.1:184168-205645 GCA_009831015.1 Picea engelmannii | reverse complement strand
ATAAGAACTATAAAAATATTGAATCAACTAACTTATCAATAGATTCAGAAACTCTTACTCATTACAACATCCATTCATGAGATAAAGTCAGAAGTAATTCCTCCTTATGATCCAATCACACATGCCTTTGATGTAAAACATAAACTTGTCTCCGGTCCTAAACAAGACTTCTTAATTAAGGTAGTTCCGAAATAGTTCTTTACAATTCCAAAAATGAGGGTCTTTGCTAAGAAAAGGTCGATCCTCTTATTTATAACAAATTATTAACTAAAAATAACTATCAAAAGTGCAAGTTAGGTAAAATAAAACATCGCCACATGGCGCTTCCATTTATCTGTCTTCTGAGAATCATCAAATGGTGTCACTTAAGTGGATTACTCTTCTCATATTCTGACCACTTGACGAAGAGTTCCTCACATGTGTTGGCATACGGGAATCTGTGTTGGTCCATCAGGGCCGAAAGGATCTCCTTTATTTCTACTGCTCATGCCCAATACTTTATTACTTTAACACTTAACTATTGTAATACTGCCCAAGCCTTGATCGGGTGATCCATGAGTTGTTGTGACCTGATGCCATGTTCGCCACCTTGGCTATCTCTGTAGTCCACGATGATTTTTTTTCTGCATGTTGTTTGACTATGTCATGCAAGTCGACCAAGTCCTCGGGTGAGTCAAATTCTGGGAGACCGATGTCTCTCATTCACCGATTGATCTGGATCTAACTTCTTTCGCAATTGACCAATTTCTCTTGAATCTCCCATTGAGGTTCTTGGGCCATCTTCACCCAGTATTCGACCAACTTCTTTATATGATCGATGATGTTGTCCCTTAGCACTTGAATTTTGTGCTCTTCAACGTCTCGGACCTTTTGAACTGTGTTGATGTAATTAATTTTTTCCACCACTTGGTGAGCCTTCTCATACCATCTTTCCATGTCTTTCCACGTCTTTAGCACCATAAGGGTGTCTTCTCGGAAGTCGGCTATCCCTGTAGTGAAAAGGTGTCGCTCAGTCGTGAATTTACTGTAGGCATCTTGGAATTCGCTTCTCAAAAATACCGCGGCCTGTGTGGAGTCCTGATAATATTTTTCCAAATGGTGTAGATGTTCCAAATCCTTTAACGCAACAACCATCTCCTCTTCATATTTCCTTTCTCTATCTAGGGTGGCATCGTACCTGCAACTCTAAAGCTTGTTAAACTTGGTTTAGATAATCAAAGAGTCAGTCCAGTCTTGCGACACTCACTTTTCTCCTTTGGATGCTCTGGAAATCAACTTACGTGCATAATCAATTTGTTTAAAACCATTATAGATATTTAAATAGGGATGAACATACCTTGTCACATCAACCATTCAATTTAGGTTATAAGTGTAATTTCATCAAATATGCTGCCATATATTCATAGATGTTTAAAATTAAATTCATTGTGGGTTGATGATGGAGGCGCGGGTGGTAATGTGGTCTATCAACGATTTCAAGATGATGTTGTCTAATCGGCACACGGTGTAGAAACTAATGCGGGATCAGGAATTAACTAGTTCCTTAAATGTCCAAAATCCGATCATATCTAATACTGCAAACGTCCCATCGTTCCTCTCTTTTAGTTGGTGGATCGTGGGTCGGGATTGTGTTGTGAACATTTTCGTTGATATCCCCTGCAAAATCTCCGACGCCGATCGATCTTACCATACATCGTTGGCATGGAAAATCTGACTTGGAGGTGTGACTAGGACCTAGGGAACCAAAAATATGACTCAGAATAAAACAAGACTGTACGACCCCTTACATGGTAAAGACACATGGCATTTGAGACTAGTGACTTCATTCACTCGTGTTAATTGGAGTCGGGACTTTCTTTGAGCCATACATTCTAAAACCAAGTCCTAACTTCCCGATGCTAAAAACTATCCACGATCGACGATCGACGATAAACTTACCCAATTTCTCTTGGATTGGCTCCCTTGAAAAAGTCACGATGCCAAAAACGCATCGGAGATCGACGATCGACGATAATTTTATCGCAGTCAAAATGATTGTCGTAAAATTTTTGGATTTCCCCGATCCCGATAAGGTGCATCGAGCATCGACTATCGACGATTTATTTATGTCCTTTGTTAACATCTATATTTCTTGTATTTCGCCGATGTCGAAGGGAATCGACTATCTCTCGAAACTTTATGCGAATAACTTACGCAAACCAAAACCTCTTTCTACCGATGAGGATCGACCCTCGATGACTGTTGTGTTCATGTGGTTCCTTTACTTACTTGAATTCTTTCCGACGCCGAACCTAAGCGCTTTAGGTGCAGTGTTTAGCTGTTGATTCTTAATTCGGGTGTTAAGGTATTTTAGACATGAGGTTCCACAAGTTCAAACAAAACTGAATAGGTGATAAGAGACATGAAAACGAACAACGATAAACCACTTCCCAAAATGAAATTGAGTGAGATAGAGAAGAAAACAAGTGGTATCCAAAAATGACAAAATTTGATGACTTCATTCGCTCGTGTTAATCGGAGTCGAGACTTTTTTGGAGCCATACTTTCTAAAACCAAGTCCTAACTTTCCGACGTCGAAAAGTGTCCATGATCGATGATTGACGATCGATGATCGACGATAAAATTACCCAAGTGCTCTTGGATTGGCTCCCTTGAAAAAGTCTCGATGCCGAAAACGCATCAGGGGTCAGCGATCGATGATAATTTTATCGCAATCAAAACGATTGTTGTAACCTTTCTGGATTTCCCCGATCCGAATAAGACGCATTGGGCACTGACTATAGACAATTTATTTATGTCCTTTGTTAATTTCTATCTTTATTGTATTTCACCTATGCTGAAGGGGATCAACTATCTCTTGAACCTTTATGTGAATAACTTACGCAAGACAAAACCACCTTCTACCGATGCCGATGAGGATCGACGCTCAATGACTATTGTATTTGTGTGTGGTTCGTTTACTTGAGTTCTTTTTGATGCTGAACCTGAGCGCATTAGGTGTAGTGTTTAGTTTTCGATTCTTATTTAAGGTGTTAAGTTATTCTAGACATGAGGTTTCATAATTTCAAACAAACTTTAATAGGTGATAAGAGTCATGAAAACAAGCAAAGATAAAACATTTACCAAAATGAAGTCGAGTCAGACAGTGCAGAAAACAAGTGGTACCCAAAAAGTTACAAAATTTGATAAGGATTTTTAGGGTGTGTTGAGTTCTCAACACATCCCTAGATTGATGGCCAAACTAAAATTGTCAACAAGTGTTTGGAAACATATTTAAGGTGTTTTTCATTTGATCACCAACATCTGTGAGCTCTATGGTTACCACTAGATGAATGGTGGTACAACACATATTACCATACAACTACTCGCATGACTCCTTTTGAAGCAGTGTATGGACAAAAACCACTGTCATTGATCTCCTACATGCCAGGTGTCTTTAAGGTTCAGAAGGTTGAAAAATATATTACAATACACAAGGCCATTATCTGTAACCTCAAAGAAAATTTGGTGATGGCTCAAAATCGCATGAAGCAACAAGATGATCAAGGTCATTCTGATTGTCAATTTTCTAAAGGGGACCAAGTGTTTCTTCGTCTACAACCTTATAAGTAGACTTCACTCAAATTTTCTGGTCCTTATGCCATTCTCAAGTGTGTGGGTCCCTTTTCCTACCACTTATATCTACCCAGCGATTCTAAGATCCATCCTGTTTTTCATGTCTCATGCTTAAAGAAAGTGATTGCAACTAAGTGCCAAACTCAAACATGTCTCCCTGAGTTGGATGAAGAAGGTTCCATTTGGTTACATCCCCAAGTAGTCTTGGACTAGAGTGAATTTTTTCTTTGTCAGTACACCATTTGAGAAGTGTTAGTGCAATGGAAAGATAAAACTCTAGAAGATGCCACCTAGGATCCCGCTACCATTCTGCAACAATTTCCTCATCTCAAGGCTTGAGGACAAGGCTATTTTTCAAGGGGGAGGGCATGTTAGGGACCTAACCTCCCCAACCCCTCATGTAGGTATAATAATATATTTTCCATGTAATAAAGGATGACATTAGGTTATAAGTCCTATTTAATAAATGTGAAAAAGTCAATGTAAGAAGACCTAATAGAAGCTTCCTCTTCTAGAAACATATTCTGCTAGAAGGTTCTTTAGTAGATAAAATTAGTATAAATAAGAGTAGGAGGCATGAGAAGTTTTTGTCTTGAGAATTATTGTAATAGAGCACTGCTTTGCTAGAGGTTACCCCCTCGAAGAGGTAAGTGAACATTATTTCCTATCAATAAAGGTATTATTTTTGTGTCGTGGTTTCATATATTGTGTTGTTCCACTGTTATTCTCTCCAATATTTCTATTTTATGCTATTATAATAGATCTGGTACCTTACAGAACTCTGAAGTCATATGATGTCTAATCCCGATTGGTACTTCCATGTCCTAAATTTACCCTTTGTATAATGAAGGAACAATAGTCCATTGCATAATAAGTATCCCATTGAGTGGTTAAGTCTGCGTAATTTGAGTGTCCCCGAGGTTTCTCAGGATGTTGAATCCATTTATGCATTCATAAATGCAAGTTAAACAATATAAAATTATGATTTTTCCTAGATTTAGATAACCAGATTCAAGTGAAAATGACAATTAAACATAGAACGTTTAGACTACACCATCATGGGGGGAAAATTGGGAAGGATTTAGGTGGAAAACTTAGAGGTGATAATACTGCACCCATATGCAGATGGTGCCACTAGTCAAGAATAATCACTATGCATCAACATCGATAGTCTAGGAGGCCGCAATATAGAGAAAGGGGGAGTCTCCAACAACAGTGGGAGGACCAAAGAAAATGGAGAACATATTGAGGGGAGGAATCGATTATGCCAACAGTTTCAATGGAATGCGACAGTAAAAGGAGACAAGAGACAAAGTAGTTCACGAGAAGGAATATGTCCAGGTTGGTCAAGCCAAATGGGCATTGAAGGTGTTTGATCCATGTATAGGATACCACGACAATTTCTTAGGAAAAAGACCATAAAAATTGGTAAAAATATACATTTTTGGTATCAATCCTATCCATCCCCACCATAGTATTCTTCCTTGAACTCGTCCCCAATACTTCCCCTTCTCTCTTCCCACCTAGTGGTGAACCCTCCATATCCATATTGCATTTTGTATCTTCCTTTAGACCCTTCAGTGCACTACAAATTTTAGAACCCATTGGTACTGTAAGCTTCTTTAGTACCCATCCACAATGTGAAGCTGGTGACTAGATAAACCACCCTTTTGAGTATCAATTGCAATGGATTATTGACTACAACAAGGAGGAGTGTGCCTCAATTACTAAGCATCACCTCAAAGATGTAACATCTGGCTTGAGGACTTGTGAATACATGTAAAGTTAGTTATGATCCACTTTTGTAAGCGACCTATGGGTCACAATGGTCTCCATGGGGAACATACTATATAAGGTTGTAACAACTAGCTGAAAGGCTTGTGAATACATATAAAGTTAGTTATGATCCACTTATTTAAGTGACCTATGGGTCACATTGGTTGTTGGATAGGAATTTTTGGATAATAATAACTATTTTTTGGGAACTGTGCCATAACAGAGGAAAGAGGAAAATGCAAGACCAAAGCATGCGGGAAGGGTGTGTAGTTCAATGAAAAAGCAATGAAAAGCAACATTTTAGTGCAAAAGCAGGGAAAAACAACAGTTCAATGCAAAAGCAGGGAAAACAACAGATCGACACTAAAGCAGAAAAAATGGTTACATCCCATTAGGGTTTTTGGGATAAGTTGTAACTAGGGTTTTTATCTCTAATTCTATGTATAAATATGTAAAGGGTTGGGGAAGAGCAGGTTGGATGCTAAGAGGAAGAGAGTAGTTTACTCATGATTGGTTAGGAGAGTTATGCAGAGATAGACTTGCATTGTAGAGCGACTAGGTAGGTTTAAGGATTACAATACGTTGTATCTTTTGTAAGCACAGTGCGCATGCTTGAGAAGATTATTGCATGAAAAATAACATAAGAAGCCAATCGTTGTGGATGTAGCCCAAGGATTGTGTGAACCGCATTAAAATCCTATGTCTAATGTGTCTGTTGATGTGATTATTCATGCATGTTATGTTTATGCATGATTAGCGTAGATACATTTAACATATGATTGATGTGCAATAATAATGAATGATTCAATGGGTTGGTTATGTCGTTATCTATGATATACTATTTCTACACAACAAGGTTTAGGGTACTGAATGAATCTTGGATGGGTGAATGTTGCACAATGTTATGGTAAAATAAATGAACTGTTAACGAATGGAATCGTGCATAGGGTTAGTTGTCTGATAAATGGGTGTTAAATAAGGATAATGAGCATAGGGTGTATAAGCATTAATAGTTATGTTGTTAACCTCACATCCCCTCATCCATGTTGAAACTTGGTTCCTACAACCCTAGTAGATGCCTTGGGTGAGAATTCACTTGCATGCAGGTGATGCCGAAAGGGTCGATGTCTAAGGGTTTTGTTGGTTGAATAAATTGAACCTAGGGTCTTATAGCTATGCACCAACAAATGGTTCCATTGTTGGGACCTAGAATATGTAATTGAGGGAATGTTTTGGAGATCGACTAAGAAAGAGATCCTCGAATGGCTAGAAAGGAAGGAGTGATAATTTTACCAAGGAGTGAATAGAAACCCTCAGATCAACGAAGAACAATGGTTGCAAAGGTATGTGTACACAGATCTACATGATATTTTCTTTGGGGAATTTCTGAATATTTTAGTTGAATGGTTAGAAAGGTTAGTGGAGAATACTGGAAGATACCGAACTATATCTTCAAGGAACTGAACCCCTGAGTTGGTAAGACAATTGAATTTGGTAAGAAATACTACTTCTCACGTAGTTTATTTCTGGTTGAATAACATACTGGGGGGTTATATTATAGAATTTGTAGTAGATTGTACCCAGTCGTATTTTGTCGCAAAAAGTTATTTCTTCAAGGTCCCGCATGGAAAGTTTTTGAAAGCATTGAGTACCTGGATAAAGATGTTTCTATGTGAAAAATGTGTGATGACAATGGAATCTTATTGCTAGGGGGCTTCACGCACATAGGGGAATTGGGGGTTGACCAAGGGATGGTATGAATATAGGAAGGAATGAAGAGATAAATTAATAAGGAAGGGAGGGACTGAAGATGTAGAGAAATGAATAAGGTGTATCAAAAGAAGAAGAAAAAATCAGGGTACTATGCAGTGGAAGGAGATACAAGAGGTTGAAAACTGGGGTTGAGAAAGGAGATCCACACAGTGAGTATGAAAGGAGAGAACCATGCACAATAGTCCTGATCGTAGAAATACCAGGTACAGAAGGAGAGGGGGAGGATCCATAGTTCATTCCTATAATAGAAGAGCTATTAAATCCTATTGAGGCTAGATCTTGCATCGAACCCACGACCTCGTGTGCATCACCTGGATCTGAGATAACATTTGAATATTTGTCAAAAGAACTTATAGTTAATGGAGGAAGTAAAAATAGTAGTATTTAGAGTAGTGGAAGCCATGTATTGAGTCGTAACCAGCCAACAACACTGGGGGGAGGTACTATGCAAAATACCATGGCAGGGGTAGACAATACATTGAGAATTCCTGAGTTCTAGGGAGTTGGGTCAGAGGACCCCAAACGACATTTATTTGTATGTGAGACAATTTGGGCTATGAATAATGTCCAGGATGAGGCTACAAATATTGCACAATTGGAAAAATGTTTAGAGGCCACACATTAGTCTAGTACATGAAATTACAGAGTACTACAACAACAAGTCAAGAAAGGACATTGGCATAAATTCATCAAGCATTATTGAAAGAGCTCAAGAAGCCAAAATTTGAGTCGCAATACATTAAAAATTTTAAGGAAATCAAACAAGTACATAATGAGTCAGTTTTGGAATATTATAAAAGATTTAAGGATTTTATGGGTAGATTGACATTCCAAATTATGAATCAACAACACAAAGAATGGTTTATTACAGGACAATTACCCCACATTCTCTTCCCATTGATTCAACAGAAGGATGCATTGCAACCTGAAGATGATCCGGATTTAGGAGTAGAATGAACTGATTAATAGATTGAATACAATAAACACAAAGATAGGAAGAATAACACAAATATATAGTGAACAATATTTTCTATTAAATAATGAAATATGCTGAAACTATAAAACTGCAGAACTGAGACTTGCTTGAATGGTGGTAGCTGTCTCTGAGAAGAGACATGGCTACTACACGCATCTGTCTGAGCATAATGGCTTACAATGAGGCTCCATAGGCCTTTTTAATATTACTCATGAATGCCAAAACCCTAGACATCCAAAAACCTAACCTTAGAAGGTGAAACTCCAAAAGTTATGTGGGCCCTATGGGTAAGTTGGTGTAATTTGGTACCTCAACTTCTTAGGGCCGTAACTTTTTCATATGACCTTCGTTTTAGGTGTGTGATATCCCATTGGAAAGGTCTTTCAGATAAATACACATTTCTCCATTAGACTTTGACTCCGTCTATAGTATGACTATAGCAAGTCAAAAAAACAATGTTTAGGGGCCCAAAACAACCCTGGAAGTACAACAAGATGTGCTAACATGAAAACATACAAAATAAGCCAGTCGGATTAGGAGAGAGGCCACCCGTATCCTCCTGGAGAATGTGTGAGGCTTTAGACAACCCCAGAAGTGTAGAACTCATAATTATAAAGTAGTACAAAAAGATGTGTTGAATATAAAATAGACACGAGGAGCCAGTTGGAATAGGTGGGTGGCCACCAATATCCACCTGGATCAATCCTCCCTCCTTAGAAAGAAATGGTATCCATTGCATTGAGTTCCCCCATCAGGTGAGGAAACGTCTGCTAGATTTGGCCCCAAGTGAGCCACTTGCTTTGGTGTAGGAGTTGCCCTGCCTTGACAACCCGATAAAGCTGGATCTGCTGTTGGTGAGTGCCCTTGATCTGTGTGTCCACTATCTAATTGGTGGATGCTTGTTCCATGTAGTCATGGTTGAGATCTATTGGTTTCAGTTGTTTGACGATCTCAAAGGTGTCCAATAATGGTGTAAAATAGGGCCGAAGGAGGTCCACATTGAATATTAGATATAGACCAAGGAAGGGTGGAGTGTTGAGCTCAAAAGCATTGATACCCACAAAATTGGTGATAGTGTAAGGCCCATAACAAAGTGGGATAAGCTTCTGATGGGGCCCGATGAGATGTTCCTTCTGCAAATGTAACTAGACTTTGTCACCAACCTGAAACTGGTGTGGTACCCTGTGTTTATCGTGGCGCTGCTTGTACTTAGCATTGGATTTCTGCAAAATCTCCTGGACCTGTTGGCGGATGTGATGAATCCACTCAATGAATCTAGTGGATTTTTTGATCATAGAATAATCATGGGAAGAGTCTGTCTGTGATGTGGCAAGAGGAAGTGTAACATCAATGGGTCCTAAGGGTTGGAATCCCATACCCACCAGAAATGGGCTATGGCCGATAAAACTATGGAGAGACATGTTGTAACTATGTTGGACATATGGAAGACTCTCGTCCCATGTACGGGGATGCTTATAATTGTACATGCACAAGATGTGCACAATAATTCCATTGATGACCTCAGTTTGGCCATCGATTTGGGGGTGGAAAGAAGTGGATTTTGTGAGTTTGGTGTCCAATAAAGACCAAAGACTCAACCAAAAGGTGCTGAGGAACTTATTGTATTGGTTGAAGATGATGGTCTGTGGTATCCCAAAGTGAATCCAAACTCATTCGAAGAAGATCTTGGAAGTATCTACCACTGTGGAATTCTTCTTGCAGGCTATGAGGATGGTCGTCTTCGAAAACCGATGAACAACCACAAACATGCAGTCATTTCCATGCTTGGTGGATAAAAAACTAGATATTTAATCCATGGAGATGGAGTCCTACAGCTTCTCAGGAATAGGAAGAGGGGTGTATAAGCCTTGCTTCTTGATTGTTGGATTTGCAATGGCGCACGTAGTGCAATATATGATATACTTGCTGAAATCCTATCAAAGTTTTGGCCAATAAAAATGTTTCTAAAGAATGACCATAGTGTTCTCTACTCCAAAATGTCTTGCCACCCGACTATAGTGGGATTCCCAAATCATCTTTGCACACTCGCTGTTAGGAACACAAAGATGGCCCAGGTGGCATAAGAGTCCATCCTGAATGTGAAAATCAGTGACAGTGGCACCTATACCCAAGAGCTGATATGTGGTGGCGAAGTATGGATCTTGCTAGTAAAGTTGGGGGAAGTCTGATGTTTCATGTCCAAAGGAATGGAGCACAGTGGTAAGTGCAACCACAGGAGGTCGACTGAGGTAGTCAACGACACGATTAGAGATACATGTCTTATACTTGATGTTGAGATGGAACTGCTGCAGGTAGGTGGACCACTTCTGATGGTGGTGGTTCTGCAACTTGTCCCGTGTCTATATGAACTACAGAGGCTTGTGATGAGTGTGTATGATTGTCTCTATCCCCAAAATGTAATGTTTCCATTGAAAAAAATCTTGTACAATGGAATACATTTCCTTGTCATAAGTAGGGTATTTTCGGACAATATCATAGAGTATCTCACTATGGTATGTCACCGGATGCTTGTGATTAGTGAGAACCGCGCCCACAACATAGTCAGATGCATCAATCTCAATATCGAATGGTTGTTGTAGATTAGGAAAGGAGAGTATTGGAGCTGAGCACAAACGATGTTTTATATCTTTGAATTATCATCGCTGCTCCTTCCCCCACATGAACTTGGCCCTACCAACGCCCTTGGTCACCTGGTTGAGGGCCCATGTAATATGGGAGAATCCCAACATGAACCGTCGATAAAAATTGATGAGTCCTAAGAATCTCCAAAGCTCAGTCAGTGTGGTCAGGGATGGCTAGTCACAGATGACTTGGATATTCGTTGGATCAACATGTACCCCATGCTCATCAACAATGTAGCCCAGGTATTGGAACATGTTCATGCCAAAGGAGCATTTTTCCAAGTTGGCAAAAATCTTGTGCTACCGCAGAGTGCTCAAAACCTGGTGAATATGCTGTATGTGATCCTCCCACCTTTTGTTGAAGAGGAGGATGTCATCCAGATATACTACCACAAAGGAGTTGGTGAAGGGTCTTAATACATCATCCATCAACCGCATGAAAGTGGATGGTGCATTTGTTAAGCTAAAGGGAATGGATATCCATTTGTAGAGACCTTATTTAGACTTGAAGGCTGTCTTCTAGACATCAGTTGGTTCGATGGGAACCTGGTGGTAGCAAGCCTTCAGGTCAATCTTGCTAAAGAAAATTTCCCCCTTGAGTTGGTCAAGAAGGTCATCAATCCTTGGAATAGGGTAGCGGTTCCTGACTGTGATTTTTTTAAGGCTTTGTAATCAATGTAGAGTCACCAAGTCACATCCTTCTTCTGCACTAGTACAATCAAGATTTTGCAAGGGAAGGAGCTGGGTCTGATGTGCCATTTTTGAAGAAGCTCTTGGATCTGACACCTGATTTCGTCATTCTCCATCAGAGAGTGTCGATAGACTGGTACATTAGGTAGAGGTTCTTTGGGGGTCAGATCAATTGGATGCTTGACTTGGCAGTGTGTCAATACCCCTGTAGGTGAGACAAATATGTATCTATATTCTTCCACGATCCCTTCCACCTGCTTCTGATGCAAAGAGAGGTGTTGTGTAGAGGCCACAGATGTGGAAGTGACCTTCTGCTTTATCTGAGCATGGATCATAAAGAAAAAGAACTTCCCGGTCTGTGAAATGACATTACTGCATTTCTTAGAAGAGATTAAAGAAATAGCAGTAGGTGGTGCCACCTCTAGGATCCTGTACAATTCTATACACAAATTAATAATAACACTGCGGGGTCTAGACTCATACACAACATGATGCTTCCACAAATATGGTTGTCCTAAAAGAACATCACAAAATTCAAGGGGAGAAATATCACACAATACCTCATCTTTGAAAGACTTGGTGTCGTAGGGCAGACGACACTGTTGGCTGACACAACGATCTCTTCCTTGACGAAGCCAGCCGATGGTGTAGGGCTGTGAGTGCGATGTCATTGGAAGGTTCAACTGCTTGACGACCTATGCTGAAATCAGGTTCTTATGACTACCGTTGTCAAAAATGAAATGAATCAGAGCCCCCTTAACCCACATCTATGAGTGAAAGAGGTGTTCCCCTTCCTCTGGTTCTTCTGGTTCACTTGTTTGGAATTTGGTGGTAGTGATTGTGGCACTAGGTTCAACATCAATAATCTTCTTCCATCCTTTAAGATTTGACTCAGAATTATAATCGACCTCTGACTCGGAAGCCTTCAGCTCGACCACGAGGGACTTCTTGGAGCGACATTCATCGGTGTTGTGCTAAGGAATTTTATGGTACTCACACCATTTTCCCGTGTCCTTATTCGTCTCCTCGTTGCCCTTCCTTTGTTGCTGCTTGGATGGATTGTCTTGAGGGAGACCATCTCAACTCGATCACCTATTGTGTGGGTTCAGGTTGCCTTTTCCATGATTCGACTATGAGGGGTTTACAAATCCAAACTCTCACCATTTCTGCTTAAATTTCTTCTCGATCTTGACAGTGTATCTATAAGTTGTGCCCAATGAGGCGATGTCCAAGAACTCCATTTCTGTTTGAATGTATCTATGCAAACAAGCATGATATTTGAGCACAATCTGATGCTTAGAATCTTTGATACCCAATTTGGTGTGTAAGGTATGGAAAATATTGGTGAAGTCTGGTATTGTCTGGTCCCTTTCTTGACGTAGGGTGGTCCATCTGGTGTACTAGTCCTCGTAGCTTCCAACATGGTAGTCCTATTCTATAATGGCGTCCCGGAAGGAATCCCATATAGGGGCCACCACAAAAATTGCAGATTCCTCCATGGCCCTTTGCTTCGAGTAAGTATCCCACCAATATTTAACATGGGGAACGACCTTGAGGACTGGAAAAGTGATCTTTTCCTGATCTGAAAAATTGTGGACCGAAAAAATATCCTTGGAGAAGATTCAACCATTTATATACAACATACGCATATATCGGTCCTTCAAATAATGGAATATCAAAATTTACCTGTACCTTGAAGGGGGTTGCATGTTCGCCCGATGAAGATGATTCTCCTATGGGAAACCGTCGAAGGATCTGCGTGAAGTTGTCCATCATTTCGTTGCTTTGTCGCATGAGGGATTTCTTGAGCAACATTTTAATAGGATCTCCTGCTCCATCATCTTTCTTTTCATCTCCCATGGGTTGTTTTCAGGCTCAGTGTGACTGATCTGGTAATGGATCGATTGGTTCAAGTCTCAACTTCTTGTACCCAGACCTTGTCGGGGACATGTATGAAGAAAAATAAATGAAGAGAAGACTGCTATGATACCATTGATCTAGATTTAGGAGTGGAATGAACTGATTAAAAGTCTGAATACAATAAACACAAAGATAGGAAGAATAAAACAAATATCCAGTGAACAATATCTTCTATTAAATAATGAAATAGACTGAAACTGTAAAACTGCAGAACTGAAACTTGCTCGAATGGTGGTAGCTATCTCTGAGAAGAGATGTGGCTTATACGTGCATCTGTCTGAGAAGAATGGATTACAATGAGGCTCAATAGGCCTTTTTGATATTACCCATGAATTCAAATAGGCGTTCAAATGGTCACCAGGTGAGCAAAATGGAGAGCGCTTGCATACCCTGTTGGGTTTATCAGGGAAGAACAGCTGTGGAAGCATAGGGTTAACAGAAATAAAACAAACTACAACTTAATACGAACTGAAAACAAATCAAAACTGTAACAAGAAGCAAAGATCAAACATCAAACATAGAACACAGGTGTCACCAATGGTTTCAGGCAGGTGTATTGATTGAAACCGTAGCACGCTGAAGGAAGGGACCAAAGGTTCCTTCTCCCTCCAATGGAAGGCTCTTCGGGGCCCTCACACAGTTTTCTTTCCTTACAAATGAGAAGAACTGAGCAGTGAAAGAACTCTCGGTGATGCAGCTGATGGGTTGTTGTTTAAAGGATGAGCCCTTAAACCATCTGAACAACATAATGGTGCTTAGAATTCCTTGCCAAAACAGTGTATCCTCATGGATTTTTATAACATTTCTTCAGTCGGTCACATAACCTTCTCCAAGTGTCAACAGGGACCCTTTTAGGGTTTACTTAGGTCATTAACCCGCCGATTTTGCAGATCCGGCTCTGATTTAAGAGTCAAATCATCTTGGGGGCCGGTCCGTAGGAGGTTGGAAGGCCGACCTATTCAATTAATGCACCGTATTAGCAGATGCGCAGGTTCTGGTGTTGACAGTCGCGCATCGAGCGCGCATGCGCTACTAATACGTTTTTGTCCCGCGCATGCGCGCGCGCATCCAACTGCTGTAAAGCGCCTTTCAATTTTTGGTTACTTTGTATAGTTTTTGACCCTTCTGGAATGCTGTGAAGCTAATTCAGTGCCCTGGATGACTTCATTGCTGTTTTGATGATACGAAGTTCTTGTCGCCATGTGCAGACGAAATTTCACTGATAACAGATGCCCCCTGATGGATGAGGTTAGGAGCATACGTATAACCGAAATCCATCAATGTTTCTTCTACTAAGAATGTTTTTGTAAGGGAAAGCAAGAGTGGGACCGTTCAGAGCGATCCGTTGGAGGAAAAAGGAACCAGTGTCTCGACCTTCTGAGAGATGTGCAGAAAAAATATACAACTGTGTACAAACGAGGCGGGCATGCCCCATGCTCGTGTGATGTAACTCTGAAAAAAGATGACGGAAATGTTGGTGTAGACAACTGCAGCGCCCTCGGGGGCGGTAAATGATAAAGGCAGAAGACAATTCTGCAACGGAACATACTCTGAATAACCGGCAATGATCACTGTAATAAGTAGTGACGATGATGTGGGCATTAATGGCCCTACCAAGTTCAGAGGTCTTCGGCAAATGACAAAAAGAACTGCAATAGTCGCAAAGTAAGACCCACCATAACATGAGAGAGTGTTGGCGTCGAATGTTATGGGGGCCAACGACAGCAGGGAGTAATGTTGTTTCACCCTGTGCCATCCGAGATCTCTCATTAATAGAGAATGAGAATCAAGATACTGTCGCCCTTCTGGAAAAGTGTGCTGATGTCGACAAAAGGGGGACGCGACTCCTAGAAGCAAAAAGGTGCTCTGTGGAATCTACTGAGGTGAGGAAGTGACAGAGGTACATGGATGAAGTTAAGAAGTGGGATGACTCGAGACTGCCCTTGGTTGGAGGATATATAAGAGAAACAGTGGCCGCAACCGTGTGACAAGGTCGAGTGTCAGGGGGATGACCAGACCGGTGCTAAGTTGTGCCAGAGGTGGGACAAGGTGAACAAATTCAGAGGGTAGAGGTAACTGACCGGTGGGGTACTCTGAAGGTATGGACGATGCCAACAAGGGTAGATGAGAAGTACTGCTCCAATCCAAGGACGACATGGGTTGCATGTGGCCAAAAGAAAGCAAGTCGCCAACGGTGACGACAAAGAATGTAATCACTGATGGTAAAGGTGTTTGTACAATAAATAATAAATAATAAATAATTTTGGGGATAAATGTACAAATACAGAAACGGGTGCCCCAGTATGAAATGTGTGCCCCAGGGAGGGAATAATTGTCTTGAGAAATTGATGAAGGGTGGGGGCCCCATTGGTGGGTTTCTGTATGAGGTAGGTGAAATGAAGATAGGTTCACAGATGGGCAAACTGATGGTGGATGAAATGGTGGGTTCATGATCCTGCGGAGGTGCAGGTAAAAAAGAACGTAACCATAAAGCGATGATCTGGGAGTCCATGTGGGAAGCTATCAAAATGAGGAGAAGAAGTATGTGGTTGATTCGCAACATGATGTAAGACTACCGGGACTCCCATCCCTAAAGGGTGATGAAGAACAGCATGAGTGTCAAGAGTGAAAAAATGTGCTATGAATGGGACAACTCATGTAGGTGAGAATGCTACCGGATTACAGTACCGCAGATGCAAAATGGAGGTGTGGATACTGCAGAGCCAGGAATAAGGATCCTAAAGGCCAAAATCAGAGGGTGTGACTGGAAATGTAAATGCAATACAGTGGGATAGACTACATGCCAGTGCTGAATATATACCTGAAGGGATGATGTCGATGATCGATGAGCCAGTACTTGCACACATAACAACCAAATACCCAAAGTGAACCATATCTGAAGAATATCAAAGATATAAGCTTGTATTTGACAAATGTGATTATGCGTGTGCGTACCTGAACATGATATGGAAAAAAGGTGCCCCGGAGGCCTAGGAAAAAAAGTGGCCCAAGGACCGTCGTGACGTAGGCGGCGGGATGCTGATCCCGTGGTTGAAGACGGTTCGAAAAATGGACGCCGTAGGCTCCCGGAATGGTGAGTGGAAGTTTGGCAAAAGGCCTATATATAGCTGTAGGGCCCACATTGCCACCTCATTTGTACCTGCTGCTACAGTGAGTTTTCGAGCAGATTTAGAGGAGATTGAGTGATTCTGGGAGCATGAGGTACCTGATCGACGGCGTGCGAGTTTCAGGTTAGTGGTCTGAACATCCTGCATAGCTATAGGTTTCCAAATTTTGGGTGGGGTAGGTACGGGGGGTCGTACGGGAGTTTTAGGGGGTTTTTGGGTAGAGGGTGGGCCCCAATGCGCGGGCGATTCAGTGGAAGGCGCGCATGAGTGCGCGCCTGTATACTGAATACGCGCGCATTAATGCACGTGTGTAGGAATTTAAGGCGCGCCTGTGAGGTAAACAGGCGCGCATGGGTGCGCGCCTGTGGGGTGATCAGGTGCGCTCATGAGCACGCCTGTGGGAAAGACAGGTGCGCCCTAGCGTGCGCCTGTTTTGTGAACAGGCGCGCTCACGAGCGCGCCTGTGGGAAAAAACAGACGCGCACACATGCACGCCTGTATAGTGAACAGGTGCGCATGTGTGCGCGCCTGTGGGTGGTAAAACCGCGCCTTTGAGGCAAGGTTTCAGGGTAAAAAATTAGCTTATTTTGATGTATTGGATGATTGCCTAAGCTAATGTAGGACTTTTGGGCTGTGTGCAGGAAGCGGGCAGTGATCATGGATGTGCAGTGGCGTGAGCGAGATTGGTCACAACTACAAGAGGCTGTGACCAATGCACCGCCGGAAATTCGGGTAGCAGTTCGAGTGGCTTTGGCAACCAGTGGGTTGCTAAAGTTATTTGAGTGCCCGTTGATATGGGCACAGGAGTATTTACTCCATTTTTTGATTGAGATGTGGAGCCCGGCTCAGCACTGCTTCCTCGTGCGAGGAGAGCAGATCGCCTTCACTGCGGTGGAGGACATATACTTTTTGACTGGGCTCCCCTTCCGGGGGACACCATTGCCAGCAGATCCTGTGCTGCTGAGAGACACTGATCTGTAGACCGTCGTCGAGCGATTTTGCTCAGGCGAGCACTATATGACTGGTACGTCGGTGAGCATTAGTGGGATAGATGCCCTGCTGCATCGTTGCATAGCAGCGATGATAGTTCGAGTGTATGGGTCCCGAGCGCCCCACCGGATTAGTGGTGGGGAGCTGATTTTGATGGAGAGGGTGGTGGTGGGCCGTGAGCGGTTCGCCTGGGGTATGACCCTACATGCGCAGATGATCGCGCAGCTGGACCGTTGTCGGTCTACAGGCACCGGGGCGTTTACATTTGGCTCCATTCTGGTAGCCTTTTTCTTGGAGAGGGTGCCGATGCTGCGCCCGAGGGCGCTGCTAGAGGCACCTGGGGTACGAGAGCCGCGCTTGAGGCAGTGGTCCCAGATTTTGATTCGCCATGGCGGTGGCGAAGGCGGGCACTATTTTACTGCGCAAGCGGCGCAGATATGGCGACAGATGCCGCAGGTGATGTTGCAGTTCCCCTATGCTGGGGTGGACTTCCGGGGGGACCCGGACATGGTATTGCCTCCTGGGGAGGTTTTTGATCACAGAGGTAAATTGTGTATTTATATGTTTTGATTTATGCTGTGATTTTGCTATATCAGGTTATATATATGATGTATAGACACTGATATGATCTGTTGTTGTTTGTTTGGTGCATGTGCAGATTTGGCACCTCGCGGGCGTGAGGTGGATTTATACAGACCGCCGGTGCAGCCAGAGGTGAGGCCGCCACGTGGAGAGAGGCGGCCACGAGATGAGGTTGCGGGGGCGCTGGCAGAGCCTGGGAGACCGGCGAGGAGGCGCCGATTTGATGAACCTGGTGCAGGGCCATCTCATGCTCCTCCAGCGGCAGCCGGAGGGGAGTTGGCTGATATATTCCATCGTTTTGAGACGGTGTTTCGGGACATTCCTGAGAGCACGTGGATCTGTATCCAGGACGAGGAGTTCCTGGAGCAGTGCATCGGGTTTCCGCCACCATGGCGGTCTATCATGTGACGAGCAGCTGTGCTCGCCGCCATGACCAGCGGATGCCTGCCGCCTAAGCAGGGTGGTCCTGCATGTGTTCCACCACCGCCACCTGGGGCAGGTAGGGGTGGGCCACCACCTCCTCCTGGGGGAGGGGCAGCTGGGGGTGCGATAGAGGCCCCCTGATGTATATTTGTAGACCTTTTTTGACTATATAGGCTGGTGAGCCGTTTTTTGTACCAATATGTGGCACAGGCCTGCGGGAAAATGTATTTTTTGTGTATGTAAACATTTTGGATGGCCTGAGAGGCCCACGTATATATATATATATGAGTATACATGTTTTTTGGACCCAAATGTGTTGTTTACATATGCGTTTGTCTGTTGATGTTGATGATGTTGATGCTATCTATATGCTGTGACAGGATGTATGGGATGTTTATGTACGTGTAGCTTGATGTGTTATATGCCAATCTAGCACTATGTTAGCTATTTCATATGTTGTTTGATTCAATTCTCTTGGAATATGTGTAAATGTAATGGAATCAAAATGTCGAGATAATAATATAACCTGCAGGTATTTGCGAAAGAGGCACGGATCGCGTACACGGTACATATTGTTGAGCTGGAGAACGACTAGCTGGGAGTCGAGGAAAACGCTAAGGTGACGAATATGATGATGCTGGGCGTCGGTCAGGAGGCCAATGACAGCAGTGTATTCGGATTGGTTGTTGGTTGCTGGTCCCAAACATATGCCGCTTGAATGTAGCATTTCATGTGATGGGGTGTAGAGAGCCCAAGCAACCGAAGCGATATTTTGTGTCCAACGGCTGGCACCGTCGGCGTAACCAATGTGGTAAGCTGGTGGAGGAGTCATCTGTCAAGAGCACAAAGGATAGTTTAGACGAGAGGGTAGGGAAAAAAGATTAAAAACACTAAACAAGAAAAAGTAACCTAAAGTAGCATGACTACTTCTAAGCATAAAATTTCTTGAGGTATAACCCATTGACGGGTTCTTTGAGTGAAAGGCCTTCGGGGGAGGCCAGGATGTATGCTCCTTTGGTGAGGCAATGTTGGATGATGTAAGGGCCATGCCAAAGTGATTCAAATTTGCCGTGGCCAAAGGTATCATGGGCGATATCATAGGCCAGAACGAGGTCGCCTTCTCGGAATGAATGAAGGTTGACATGGCGATCAAAGGTAGCTTTGGATCATTTTTTAGCTGCCTCGTTGTTCTGTAATGAAGATCGGCGATCTTCATCTAGTGACTCCAAGTTCAGCAAGCGCTGCTCCATTGGAGAAGTGTCAGGTAAAAGCTCAATTGCGGTGCGGAGAGTGGGGATTTCGCATTCGATGGGAAGAGTTGCCTCGATCCCATGGACTAAATGAAATGGTGTGAAACCTGTGGCAGTCTTCACTGCCGTTCGGTAAGCCCATAGAGCGGAAAATAACATATGATGCCAATTGGTTTTATGTTTATTAACCGTGCGTTGTAACATGGTCTTGAGGACTTTGTTTACTGCCTCGACCTGTCCGTTTGACTGAGGATAGTATGGTGAGGCAAACTCATGAGAGAAGCCTAACCGAGATGAGAGTTCGACGAAGATCTCATTCTCAAAATGTTTCCCATGATCGGAAACTAGTTGGAGTGGAACTCCAAACCAGGATATGACGTGGTTGAAGAAAAAACGCGCTGCAGTGTCAGCGGTGTTGTTGAAGGTGGGCATAGCTTCGGCCCATTTGGTGAAGTAATCGACAACGACAACAATGTATTTGTGACCATTGTTGGAGGGGGGATTACAAGTCATAAAGTCAATGCCCCATTTACAGAAGGGGCCTGCAGTGATGACCGGGTGAAGTAGAGCGGGGGGAGCTCGGGCTTTGTTGGCGTAGAGCTGACATTGCTCACATATTTTCACGGCATGAATGCAATCATGAAACAAGGTAGGCCAAAAGTAACCGGCCCGGATAATATTTTGCACGGTGGAGATACCGGAAAGATGGCCCCCACATGCGCCACTGTGGTAGTCGTTTAAGACTCTGTCGGCCTCGTCAATAGTCAGACAACGACGAAGAATGGTGTCGACGCCTCATCGATATAAGATGTCACCGATGAGAAGATAGCGGGGGGCTTGATGGTGAATGCGCCGACGATCATCTCGTGATAAGTGATTACCGAACTTTTGAGTTCGTAGGTAGACGAGAAGGTCGCCATACCAAGGATCATCTGAAGCGATGTAAAAGAGATGTTCGTCAGGAAAGTCAGTATTGACGTGGCCACTGGGTGTGTCAGAGGGAAGGGTCGTGACAAGTTCGGCGAGAACGAGGGCCTTCTTACTCTTTGGTGTCGAGAACTCGAGGTCGTATTCCTGAAGGATAACGATCCATCGAGCAAATTTGCCGTTAACTTGGCGACGGCTGAGCAAATATTGCATAGGGTTGGAATCTGCGACAACCTTGGTGGTGCGAAGCAAAATGTAATGACGCAGTTTCTGAACTGCGAGGACAACTGCAAGAGCAAGTTTCTCTTCATGTTTGTACTTCAGGGGAGGACCAGAGAGGTTCTTACTGACGTAGTAAATGACGTGTTCACGATTGTCGTCTCCGAGTTGGACGAGGACGCCGGCCACCGATACAGCTGATGCTGATACGTAGAGGATGTAGTCGCAACTGTAGTCTGGTGCACTAATCAAAGGTGCATTGGAAAGTGCAGTTTTAAGATCGTCAAACGACTATTGGGCATAGTCGTCCCAATGAAAAGGGATGTCCTGGCGTAGTAAGCGAAGGAAACCATGTGCGCGTATAGCGTAATCGGGAACAAAGCGTCTAAGAAAATTAGCTTTGCCTTGTAGACTCTGAAGTTATCGTATACTCCGAGGAGGTGGAATTTCGGTGATGGCTTTGACTTTGAGGGGGTCCACGGTGATACCGCTTTGTGAAACGATAAAACCAAGGAGGCGCCCTGCGGTGACACAGAACACACACTTGAGGGGATTCAAGCGGATGT
>ML801508.1:152715-172883 GCA_009831015.1 Picea engelmannii | reverse complement strand
ACGATTTCTATTAATGAAATAAATGTACAGAGACTGTAAAAGTACAGAGTGAAAGACTCGCTAGAATGGTGGTAGCTTATCTCTGAGAAGAGATGTGACGGCTACTCGCATCCGTGAGAAGATGATTACAATGAGGCTCTGAACGCCTTTTTACAATAAGAAGGAATGCCAAAAACCCTAGACATCCAAAAACCTAACCCTGGGAGATGAAGCGCCAAAAGTCATGTGGGC
This sequence comes from Picea engelmannii, assembly GCA_009831015.1. NCBI lineage: Eukaryota > Viridiplantae > Streptophyta > Pinopsida > Pinales > Pinaceae > Picea > Picea engelmannii. Next base: position 172,652 of record ML801508.1, on the reverse strand, counting down.
CCCGTTTGGGTAAGTTGGTGCATCAACTTCCCGGGGTCGTAACTTTTGCATACGATCTTCGTTTTAGGCATATGATAGCTAGTTGGAAAGATCTATCCGAGAAATACAACTTTTGGATGGAGAAACATTGATCTATGATCCATGTTGCTCCCCGTTTTCTCAAAAAACATCGTTTAGGGCCTCAAAATGGCCTCGGAAGTTAAAAACTGCTAAAAATAGTAAATTACCAAAATTGCCAGAAACATGTTTTGGACCAGTTGGAGAAGGTGGGTGGCCACCGATATCCACCTAGATCAGGATGGAGGGGGGATGGATCAAGTCCAGACATAGTTATTTTCCTTGAAAATTCAATTAACAGAGCTTACAAAAGGTAAGGAAAAGAGGGAAAAAATATGGTGTATCACATGTAGGACTAAAGGCCACCATAAGGATGAGTGCCCAGCCTTTGTGCATTATTTGGCGATTGGAGCATCAGACCCATTACCAGGAGGAGGGTACTGTGAAATATGCAATAAATGGGGACATCATCCACATGATTTTCCACTATTGCAGAAATACCAAAGTACACCCAAAAATTTATTTTGTAACTTTTGCAAGTTAGTTGGGCATGAGGAGAAGGACTGTCGTGCATTCGACTTGATGAGAGAATGCACTTCATATATGTACAAAATTCAGGAGGAAAATACCACGACAGAAGGAGGTGTTCCACGGTATAACAACTAGAGAGGCTTTATTCAAGAAGGCCGAGGAGGATTTGAAAAAGGTCGTGGAAGAGGGGGATTTGGCAGAGGAGGTAGAGGACCAATAATCTGCTACAATTTTAATCAACCGAGACACTTAGTTTGTGACTTCCCGAATCCTTGTAAAACCTACACATATTGTAGGGAACTAGAGCATGCAACATAAGACTTCCAAAAATTACTTTCAAAGTAGAAGGAAAGAGGGAATCAAAACTAGAACCCAAATCAAAATGTACAAAAAATATCAACAAAGAAGTGTAACGAAGGACCCAGAATAACCACTGTCACATGTGGAGGAGCTAGGAAAAGGGATGATAAAGGATTTCAAATGAAGAAATGGGTGAGGAAATCAGTAGGACCTATGCCGACATTTGACCCACAACAAGAAAAAGAGACGTATCAACAAACAAGGAAGGAGATACTCGGAGCAGATTGGATAGCATCGACATCATCTGCACCTCATATGGTTGACATGATTTCGGTCTATGATTGTATTATCCTGGAAAGGTCACTTCAACCAATAAGTACTTTGAAAGAATTTCTGAAGATTTGTTTAGAATTCATGAAAGATGAGACTTCTTTGAATGCATTGCATGGAATGATTGGTCATTCCATACGAGAAAGGGAAGTTCCTACAATGCATAGGGTAGTGAATTAGGTACTACGTAAAAAGAGGAAAAACAAAGTGTTCACACTAAATGTGCAGATTGGGGAATATGACATGGACAATGTCATTTTAGACTTGGGTTCTAATGTAAATGTTTTACCTAAGAAACCATGGGAATGATGGGGAAGCCTAAGTTAATTTGGTCTCTTGTCTAGTTAAGATTAGCGAACTAGCACAAGATAGTACCAATTGGTTTATTGTTAGGGGTACCTGTGAATATAGATGGGGCACACAATATAGAATATTTTGAAGTCATCAATATTGTAGATTATAGTCATCCATATCTAGTGCTAATGGGACTTGAATGGGCCTTTGACAATCAGGTGATTATTAATTTGAAGAAAAGGTAAATGATCTTTGAAGTAGGGGACTTGAAGGTTACTGCACCATTGGATATGACAGAAGGAAATAGGTATATCAAACCATATAAAGGGAATGAAATTGATAACATATATAACATGACTGCACAAATGGATGTCTATGTTAATTTGATTGCAAATGGTGCACTGAGTTGGAGAATCATTAATTCATGTGCGTCAGATTTCGAGGAAGGTTTGGAACACTGGAAACAAAGGATGAATGAAGTATCAACTAGATGGTGTGCACTCATTAATTGATCATTGTGCTGGATTGGAACAAAGTTATGTGACCCACCCAAGTATGATGTTTAACTGACATAAGCTCTTTTGTAAAGGTGTTTGAGTTGCAGATAATTGAACATCAACTATTGTTGGCATTAGATGTTGTATTGAAGGCTACTCCAACCATATGGTGGGATTCACATAAATAAGGAATAAAGGACTCACAACAGTGTAAGAGATTAATGCAAGTTAGATTTGGTACTGATGTTGAGTACATTGTGCAAAAATGTGTAGGAGTCAGTGACCTGACAAATCATATTGTGCAGTGCAGAAGGATATGGACTTTGATACTGCATAAGGAATGGACACATAGGTTCATACATACGTTGGATATGATCCCCAAGAACTGGTACTAGGAACTAGAAATGCACAGAGAAACACAAAACTGGGACGAGCTAACACAAAGGTTTAAGATAACATTTACTTTTGAAAATGAATCTCCATTAGTAGATGCAACTTTGCAGGTAATTAGAAACAAGATTTTTTCATTTGAAGGGATGATGGATGTATTACCTGTGTGTAGTGCACATATAGTTTTTATGATAGGTCATGAAATATTGGAATGTTATAATGTTGGTAAAGAAGATCAGGATGAGGAAGATCCAAGAGATATAAAAATACCTGAAACTCAGGGGGAATGCACAGTAGTAGGTCCAGATCTTGGATTTGTTGCGTACGTAGAGCCATTAAGGACGCGTAAGGTGAATATTGGGACAAAATTGAATCCAAATTTTGCACAGATAGGCAACTACTGGAATGATGAAACTATGGAAAAGATTGTAGACTTACTATGCGAGTATCAATATCTATTCCCAACCACATTTTCATAAATGAAAGGGATATCTAGTGAGTTAGAAGAAATGAAGATCCCTTTGAAACTAAATGCTAATCCAGTAAGATAGACACCCTCCAAATTGAACCCAAAGTAAAAAGATAAGGTAAAGAAAGAGATATACTGAATGTTAGAAGCAACACTACAAGGAAAATACCTTTTAGCGGAGGTTATAGTGGAGGTTTCTAGTGTTACAAAATTGGCAAAAATTGTCAAAAAAACCTCCGCTACAACATCTGTTTTCGATATCGGATGTTTTTGCAGATACTCTAATGGAAGTTGATTATAACTAAAAAACATTGGGTGACTGAAGGTGTTAGCAGATGTTTACAAATCGGTGCATTTGTATAAGGCAAAAACACTGGTGAATACATACACCTACAACACTAGTGTTGTACACTTAACGTCAAGCACTGAGGCATTTGTCTTATAAGCACTAGAGATTTAACATTAAAAAACACCGTAGGAGTTAAAAATAATTAATCACTGGGGCTTTCTGCATAGAACAAACTGATGCGTTATTAATAAGAATGTATTGATGTTGTATAAAATAATATGCACCAGTGCGTTACATGGAAAAATGCCCTGGTGCATTAAAAATTGAAAGCACCAATGCTTTGTAGTAACAAACAAGCCCCACTGCTTATCAATAACACAATAGTGCCGATGCGTATCAATAACACATACACACCGATGCTTTGTATAATATTAACGCACTAATGGCCAAATTTTTAATATAATTGTGTGGTATTAAATTAATATTGAAACCAGTGCTAATTGATTACATAAAAACACTGGTGCGAATTTCATATGAAACACACCAGTGAGTTTCAATATTAAATGCGTTGATGGGATTAATAACTAAAATACACTGAGAAACATCGACCTGTGATAGTGCAATTATTGTTAATTTTTAATTCCATTATTTATCAAAAAAATTACATATATCTTATATTTTGATTAGTGAATTTGGATATGATGTTTGGATTAATTTGTTATATCATTAGATTTTGAATCTCTTCATTATAATATTTAGTCATCCATATATTTAATCAACGATGTAACATTTTACCTTGACATTGGACAACACAATATAATAAATTAAAACATATTTTATTATATGAATAAGAGGGTATTTGTCATACAAAATGATACACTTATTGGTAATCCCTTGTCTTTCAATTGGGACACTATGTCCATTACATTAAACAAAAAAGTTTGATTTTCACAGACAATTATTTCAAAAAAATACAATTGCAATTTGCATTGATATCCAAATATATTGGTCATCATTCTTCACTGGAACTGCTATTAGTGCTCGAGATACTTCCATGCATAGGGTTATTTTGCTGAATGTTTGGTTGATTGTCTCGATTGTTTTGTTCTTCTTCAAGTTCCATCTACAAAAATAAAAATAACTGTAATGGGTTTATCTACATTGGTGAGAATAATGAAAATTGAAATAAATAATATACTTGAATGTAAATTGAAAAGCGACGTACCTCCAAAGCAATAATTGACTCATGAATCATACACATATGTTCAAAATCAAATCTCATGCCTTGTTTCAACAATTCTTTTGTTGGCTCAGTTCCATACTTTGTTTCCTGCAAGTTTTATACCCCATAATAAATCATAGATTTAATATAAAGTATTATTTTTGTTTCATTAATTATAAAATGATAAACTTAAAACAACATAGATTATACTTACAAATTCCATAATTAATTTTTGATATGCCAACATATACTCACAACCCTTAATTAACCCAATGCTAATCAATTTTTCTGATGGCTCTTCTTTGGATGTTATCACCTATTTGAATATATTCAAGGATGGCTGTTGTAATACAACTTAAAATATACAAAAAAAAACCTTAAGTTGTTATAAAGAAATAACAATTACTCACAAACTTTTCTATCAACTCTTTTATTCCTTGTCGTCCATTTTTATGTGCATAATGAGTTCCATTTTCTTTTCTTTTATGTAAGAGAATATTTGAAAATTAATATTTAATGTTTAATTAATTATTTGTACCTAATAGAAAAATTTAATGATTGCGTATAATTGAAGCACGTTGTTATTGAGATAGCTCCTCATGCGATGCAATTATGTCCAATTCTTTGACCATCTCCTTGTACACTTTTTTGGACATTCCTACTGGCATATTTCAGATATCATCTCATTGGCCCTTTGGGATTTTCATAATTTTCTTGAAAAAATTACACCACTCCAGATGAGCTAAGGACCAATTCATCATCATTTACATCTTCTATATTAATTAATTTTGTTTTGCTATGATGACATTCTGTTCCCTCGTTGTTGGTTCCTGCAGAACATTAAACAAATGTGAATTAATAGATTGTTTGAGACATCTCATCTAATACTCCTAATTATATTATTAATGAAAATTAAAAAAAAAATCATATTGAATAGTATTTTTCCATTCACCTGATTCATCCCATTGCAATTTTTCCATCAAGATTTTACGCTCTTCTACACTTAGATTATAAATAATCTTATTGAGTTTCCTCATTTTGTGGCCCTGCATGACACACACTAACCAAAACATATTAGTTAAACTTACATATAGTTCAACTATATTAATTTTGTATAGAATTTACAGAGAACCCACCTTTTTTGTTTTTTTGGATGTGTCATCATTATGTCGACCATAACTTTTCTTATTTGAACTCTTCTCACTCATAGTTTTATCAATATACAATCTATACCATTCAATACATAAATTATTAAATTTATTTTATAAATAAATCAAATAATTTTTAGCGAAAAAAACCATCGTAACCGGTGTGCTTTTTATATACAAAGCACCGATGCGTTTATTACATAAAAAACATCGGGGATTTCCATACAACAACACACACCGAACAATTTAATTTATTTTTTTAAATATTGTGAATTACAATAGTGCGATATATATGGAAGACATCACAATGACTACAATAGAAAACAAAATCATAGCAAAAAAATGAACATTCGTAGAAAAAACAATAGAAAAATTACACACCGATGAGAAGAAAAATCAAAATAATTAAAAAAATTATGTGACAACATTTTCTTTGTTGTTTAGATGAGAAAACATCATCGATATTTTTTTTAATGATCCATATTTAAAAAAAAAAAATTGTTTAAATTTGGCTTTATCAGTGCATTCCTTATACATAAATGCACCAGTGCATTTCTGTCGAAATGGCATACCAGAAAATTGGAAAACCTTTTTTAAAAAACGTCAAATCAGAAATCGTTTAAAAAAAAGTGAGAGGGTCAACTGCGTTTGGGATCCGATGCAATAAGTGGTCTATTTGCATCAAATGCCAAATACTTATGTATAAAAAAACAAACCCATTAGATCTAAAATACCTAAAATGAAAAGCCCTAATTTTGAAGTGATAGAGGGAGTTAAACCCTAGGGTGAAATTTTGCATTCATGTAAGAAAAAAAAACAAGGGTTTAAGTTAAGTATGTTTTTTTTTTTGTTTTTTGTTTTTGTTTCCCTCTGAATGTAGGGTTTTAACTGAATCACCATAACCTTCAAATCATGATTTTATAAATATTTATGTTGTTCAAAAGTATTCTTCTGCTCCACAGTGCTCCTCGATATGTATCTCTTCCAAATTTGTCTCCTGTAAATTTTGGAAAAATAATGAAAATATTGAATACCTTCTTAATATTAATTTTTTTTTATGAAAAAGGTTTAGAGTGAATCACCATACCCTTCAAATTCTCATATTCTGAATAATAGTTTGGTTCCAAAGTATTATGCTCCTCCACATTATTCCTCCATATGTCTCTCTTGCAAGTCTCTCCCCTGCAAAATTTTGCAAAATAATGAAATAGTGAATAGCTTTTTAGTATTTAAATGACTTTATGAAATTCAATTCCCCCTCTTTTTTTAATTTTTTAAAACAAATCGTGTTTTTTTATAATTTTTTCGGCACGACGATGCATTTATGTAAGATGCATCGGTGTGGCCATATTACATTACACACCGATGTGTCGATATTAATTGACGAACTAGAAACATAGATTTGTTTTTTATTAACAAAATCTTGAAACACAGTGTGGTTGATTTTTCAACGCACCGGTGGTTATTGTTAATATCCACACCTGTGCGTTTGTGGTTTATAAGCGCACCAGGATGCTTTTAAAATTTTTTGAACTTTTATTTACACATAAATAGTATATTCATCTCAAATTATCTTTTAGGATGAATTCACATGACTTACAATAATTCAATATACATTTTACGTTTTATGTCGCCTTATTCCTAAAAAATGGTTTCAAAACTATATTCAAACTCATATTGTGGTATGGTCCTCAAAATGTATTTTAGATATGTACATAAAATTTATTGCTAATTTTGCTGAAATGCAGGGAGAAAACCTTATTATATGACAAAATGGCCAATTCTTCAAATTCCATCCCATTTCATATTGCTCAAAGTCCATCGCGGAGTTCTCCCTTTCCATCTCCAGTAAGTTTAACTTATTTTATTTATGTTTCGATTATATCATTGAATTGTTTTTTTGTCCATGTCAATCTGAATAAAAATGTATCCAAATTTGCAGGATCCTGATTCTGAATCGAGTTCATATGCATAAAATATTCCAGTACCGGTTCAAAAACGTCGGAAGGTCTTATCAGGAGAAACATACCACAAACAATTGGTAGATGAAAATGGACAACTGCTTTACCCTTCCAATTGTGACGTTCCATCTTCCAGCCATAATCCTGGGTCAACGATGGTAATAATTGTTTGGTATAATGTAATTTGAACAAAAAAGTATTTCATTGTGCTTACTAATATCATCGATGTACTAATGTTCATTTTTTTTAAAATTAGGATTCTTCTGATGATGAGAGACATACGTACCATCTTCCATTGCACCCCACACCCCACAACAATGTCAACCTGAGAGAAGGCTGCAATGAGAACACAACTCAGAGAGGAAGCATACCAAGAATGGTTGAATCGACCACCTATTCAATTCCCACTATGTCCAGATTCACCAAATAGGAATGACTACAACAAGTTGGAAATGGAGACAATAAAAAAGAGGTTGGTATGGATGATTACTTACGGGATACGAATTCCATGGAGACAATGTTGTTAGATGCATTCTAGAACAATGAGCTAGGGGATGATGCTCATATTAGTAATACCATTTTTGAAAGCCTAAAATCTGCTTCCACCACCCCTCTCTTTGGACCTAGTTCTTGGTCAAATTCTACCCAGCTTGGGACAACAATTTTACTGTACAATGTGAAAGCAAAGTTTTCCATGTCAAACGAATGTTTCTTGGCAATATTGAGGTAATTGACCAACAAATGCCTTATATTAAAATTGAGAAATCTTGTCACACAATCAACATTAGAGATGGTTTCTTTTATAAATGTTAAATGACCTTTTTCCATTTCCCACTAACTGCAGGATATTCAAAGATAACCTTCTTCCTAGTGATAATGTTTTGCCCAGTAGCTGGGAAGAGGCAAAGCAGTTGTTGAAAATGTTGGGTGTTGAGTATATATCACATCATGCATGTTTGAATGATTGTATTCTATATAGAGGAGAATAAGAAGACAAAGAGATATGTCTGAAATGTGGGCATGACAGGTACCATAAATAAAATAAAAATGGTAAATCGCATGGTCCTCCTCATAAGATATTGAGGCACATGCGTATAATCCCAAGGATTCAAAGGCTCTTCTGTTGCAAAGAATTAGCTATGTTGCAGGGATGGCATGCCTCACACAGAAGTGATTCAAGAGTTATGTGAATCCCAACAAATTCAATAGCCATGAAGCAGATAGAGAATACATGGCTAGAAAAATTCAAGGATGAAGTACGAAGTCTATGACTCAACATAGCAATGGATGTCATGAACCCGTATTCCCTCCAAAACACCAACTATTCCGTTTGGCCTGTAGTAGTGATCAATAACAATACCCCCCCATGGTTGTCCTTAAAGAATGAACATATGATGTTGGATCTTATAGTCCCTAGTAGAAGAGAACTGAAGAATATGGATGTCTACCTACAACCATTGGTAGATGAATTGAAGGAATTGTGGGAAGGGATACATGTATATGATGTATCAAGACCCATCACAACAGAGAGGAGTTTTACGTTGTATGGCATATGTGCTTACACCACACATGATTATCTAGGATTATGAGTTTTCTCTAGTAATTAACATGTTTATTGATTTTTTTATATATGTAATAATATTTATTTGCATATTTAATTCACTGTGATTGATATTCTATTCTTAAACGCTAAGGTGTTATGTATACAATAATTTCACAGGTATTGTAACTAAAGAATATCATGGATGTAGATGTTGTGGACCTTCTCTGAAGGATAGGTGGTCCAACCAACTACGAAATCTAGTGTACAACTGCTCGAGGGTATTCCTCACATAATAACACCCTTATAGAAGAGAAACATCCACTTTCAATGGTAAACTAGAGAGAACCCAAAGGTTTGCAATAATGACACCAACAAAATGGCTTAGATCATATGAGGGAGAGAAGGAGAAGGATATTACACAAATGTTCGAATCAAATGGAGAGCCTATGTTTTATGATACAGAATTCTTCGACACCTATGTTGAGAAATTGCACATTGGGATGAAAAGGAAGTCTATCTTTTATGAGCTCCCCTATTGGGAGCATCTTAAGATTTCCCACTTTCTAGATCCCATGCATATATTTAAAAATGTTTCATCTTATTTATGGAGACACATATCATCGAAAGAAAGTGACACATTGGCTCTGAGGATAGATCTTATTTCTTTTAAAACTAAAAAGAAACATTGGCCAAGGAAAGAACGTAGAGGAGAGACTAGTCCCTCTTGGTCTTTCAAAGAAGGTGATGTCCCATGGATTTTGAATAAAGAAGATATTTCTTTGGCAAAGGAAGTTATATTGGGTGTGAAGGTGCCTTCTTTATATGGGTCTTCCCTACAATGTTGCTTCACTATGCATCAAGACCATTTGTTGGGGTTGAAATCACATGACCATTTGAACCTTCTAAAGGTACGACGCATGTCAAAAATATGATTTTATTATTTGAAATTTTTATTTTTATGCCATGTGATAATTTTTTTTTTTTTATGTGTTTACTTTGTAGTGCCATTATTCTTTGCTCATGTGTGGGTGTGTGAACCATGACTTCCCCCATGAACTAAGGCGTGTCATATCTAAATTATATGCATTTGTATGTTGGATCACATCAAAAGAGATTCATATGGCAAGCATTCCATGGTGGCATCAAGAGATAGTTGACATTGTTTGTATGTTTGAGAAGGAACTACCACCAAGTTTCATGGACTTGCAGGTTCATCTTCTAATTCACCTAGTAGATGAGGTTGAATTAGTCGTGGTGGTATCCTTTTGTTGGATGTTTTTTTCAGATACGTACATGAATAAATTGAAAGGATTTGTTTGTCAAAGGGAAAAACCCGAGGGGTATATGGTAGAGGGGTACATCTCATATGAGTCTTTCTATTATTCTAGTGAGTACATCAAGTAGATCGACAACACACCATGTGCAGTGATTTGGGACGAATAAAGGGATGAAGATAAAAGATAAGGGGAGATTCTCAATGAATGGAAAAAGGTGCTTGATAAATAGTAAGTGATGCCATCAATAAACGAATACATCAATGAATTCAAAAATTGATGCCATCAATAAATTAATTATTTACAATTTGGAGGCGACACAACCATGGATCGCATTGTACGAACATAAGAGGAGGAAATGGGAAAGTGACAGGAAACAATTTAGATGATTGAATGGTAGAAGCATGCTTTATCCTAATCATATAAAAGAAAATATTTCAATGATATGCCCCAACAGTTGGGTTGTTGACCAAGTTAGAGAGAAATATGGTGCATCTGGTTGTTAGCCGCGCGAAGAAGAGGATGCACTAAACATAGGGATTGGTTGCAACAACTCGATAATAATATTTTTGTGTACATAATTTTTAACTTCGTAATGCACATTTGAATTGTAATTACATCTATATTATTTTGTATTTTAATGGTCGGGTTATTAGACACATATTGAAATTGTGTTTTGTTCATTTTTTTATAGGTGCATATGTTCCCATCTATGTGGGCATATGGAAATCATTTTCTCACAGAGGATGCCGATGATGGACACATGGCACAAGATTGTGGAGTGGAAGTCGATTTCAACCAATATAGTTGTGCTAGTCACCACGATCAAAACACCATGAATGGGAAGTTCGGTTACGTTGAAAATATACAAGAGATCATTGAGTCAAGTTCTCTTCTTTATAATGTGTTATTTTTAGGTGCAAGTGGTGGGAAACCTTTGATCAAAATAATGTAAAGGAAGATCATTAGAGTGGGATGATATGTATCAACTTTAAAAAGATGTGGGATGAAGCTAAGGAGCCTTATGTTTTCCCAAAACACTGCAACCAAGTGTTTTTTTACCTAGATGTGTTGGATAGGGATTGATGGTTTGTATTAAGACATGACCCTAGATCAAAACATATTTTTGAGAACAATAGTGTTATCATGCCAAGCGAGGAAGATAATGAAGGTGATGACGACAAAGAGTGATATGTACATGTTTATTTCATCTTTTATACTGTTGTTGTATCTTTTTTTTATATTATTTATTTCACTCATTATATTGTTTTTTATTCATATTCTGACAGAGGAAATGCTAAGTTAATTATAACAAATCTTTGAAAAAATTTTGTTGGTTAACAATCATTTTGATGCGTGTTACGAGGAAAATATCTCTATAGCTAGGGGTAAACCACAATAGATAGAATGTCATGCATAAATCAACTCTAATCCCAAGTATTCTATATAAATGAAATGCTAACAAGACAAGGCTAAGAGCCTACCTCATCCAAACGTTCGAAGAAGACCACCATTGAGCACGCCACCCAAAGCTTTATAGCTACAACTTGTCCTAAAAAACCAAGATACACAAGCATATGGTGATAATATATAATGTCATCATATAAATTAACATAATCCATTAACATACATGACAAATACACCCATGGAATAATAATTCAAATATTTTCAAGATATCAATTGGACGAGAAAATAGTATTTCTATTAAGATAATCAACATAAGTACATAGGTGACAAACTAATGTAACGACACATATCGGAACCAAGAAACTAATTCCCTCCAGCTAGGCCTCCACCACTTCAATCCACACAAATTCAATCTCATATATATGAGTCAATGAGGTTCTCCATCACAAAGACAGAAGAATTTGGGGATTGAACAAAAGAAGTTCATACTTTCAAGGAAAAATGGATGCATACTAAATATGAAGTGAAATTTCTCCACAGTGTCTTTGATATCAAAGTTGAATTGTTGAATTGTCTCAAGGCTTGGATATGGCTCAATTTATAGCCTTCAAATGGAACTTAAGAGTCGATTCATAGCATTTATAGTATGTGTAAGGTCAAGGATCATGGATCTCATGACATGGCATGGAAACCCGAAATAATTTTTAATTTTGAGCACCAAACCCAATGTACACGGGATGTAGTTGAGAAACCTGCATATACGTTTATTGTGTAACTGATAGGGCACATATATGTGGAAAAGTGTGCATTTTTTTCTCTAGAATGAACAAAAAAGGGACTTCAAGTATGCAGAGGGTAATGGAAGGCCATCCAAGCAATTTTCATGGAATGAGGAAAAATTTGTTGTAACAGATGCCCCCTAATGTGAGAGGTCAGAGGAATGTATGTGATGGCTAAAATACATTATAATTCCCAGAAGTGGAGTAGTGAAGACTCAACTGGAAGTACTAGTTACTCATAAGAATATTACAATCCATAATGACTTTGTACACATGGTTGCCAATCTGAATTACACTACAAATCCATGTGGAAATATATAAAATAGTTGTTCATGGCCATGAATAGGAAATACACAATGGTCATATGCCATAGGTTGTCATAGTCATGAACAATACGCAGTGGAATCCAATATCAAAATCAACTGAAGATATCTATATACAATGGAGTAAAATATAATCTCCCATGATCACTGAAGTCAAATAGGTATTGGTCCAATGAAAGACAACAACAAATGAGGAATGATGCTATTGTAATATGGAGGTCTTCTACACTATCCAACGAAGGTGCAAGTCTATATCATGTGAATATAGGAGTTGAGGTCGAACACAATGAGACTTTGTTTGATTATCGATCATTAAGGTATACCATTAACAAACACGAGACAACCCACCGATAATGAAAGTAGGTATCAAGGCACTGAGTACATTCTACAAGTGTGAATAAGGGTTTTGAGGTCTAACACTTGAAGAATCCATCAACCAAGAGACATTGATGTATTCCTAATTGCCGATGGTGGAAGAACTTTCCATTTATGATTGCAAGCCTCTAGGTACTGATAGGACTCTAGGTCTCATTTCCAAAATAGATGAGATGAAGTCGATGGAAGGAGACCTGATGAAAGGAGAGCATTAAGGAATCTCTCATCATGCAACATGAGATATAAAGTAATAGCTTGATGATTAGGAGGAGCTCGGAAGAATAGGATATTCATGAACTAATGACCTTGTGCATCCCTCGCATGCACCAGATGAAAGTAGTGCATGAGAGAGACCCTATGAATAAAAACCAATAAGGAAAATTGTCGAAAAAGGTTAGGAAACCACCAATAAGGCTAATGGAATCCAAGACACTGCACGAATCCCAATGTGTGAATATATTTATTTATGTCGAACACAAGGGAAACCCCCTAGTCAACGACCAATGAGGGAATGCCATCTGCTAGTTTCAAGGCTACCTACCCATAATGAAAGTAGGTTTGGGGTGCACAATAGGACAACAACTTCATGTGACTCTGAGATACACTGAGGGTATGACCAACATGAAAATTCAAGAGTTATGAGAAATGGATGAAACAAACTTATAGACTTCCTTTGAATAAGAGCATGAGACATTTAGATAACTCAGGTAACATAGACTTGATGATAAAAAATTGTGATGCAGGAGGCATCAACAAACTCTCCATAGAGACTAGAAAAATAACTAGTCAGAGGAGTAAACTCTAAGTAACGAGCTCAACTTCCTAAGGTAATGATAAACCCAAAATTTGGATGAAAGTGAACTCAAAAGTTTGTGTTTTGTTCAAAGGAAAAAAAAATGTTTCCGATATGAGATAATATTCTTTTTTCGCCCATATTTTTTTTTGTTTTTTCATAGGAAAATAAATTCTATGATATAGGAGAGGAAACGAGTGACACGAGAAAGAAACTATTTCCAAGCAGTGGAACATACCTATGCTCAATGCAAGGAAGTGCATGTGGGGTGTGGACACTCGGGGGATGTTTCCTCTAAGGGTACAGGGTGTCAAGCTGCAAAGGATATATGGAAGGAACTACTTGGCTAGTGATGCAAATTGTGTAGGTAAGAGGCTTGTAACGACAAAGTGAGAACTGACAATAGGCTCAATAATGCAAGCATGATGATGGAATGTAATTACAACTTAACTCTAAAAATGTCCTTTTTCATATATTTATTCCCCTAGGCCCGAAAAAGTATAAAATAATACCCAAGAGAACTCTTCTAGCCCATGGTGACTTGAGTATTCCTTTTCCATAAGTAGTTTACCTGGTTTAGAAAAGGGTTAAAATTATACTAAATAGACGTCCTTTCAAAACCATTTAACAAGTGTGAAAGAGACAAGTTCACTTGATAATGTTTTCATTTTTTCGGGAGTCAGAAAAGAGCTTAACCAAGAATCAGGGGGGAGTCCCATAGGAAATGGTAATAATGCTTTGTGAGTAAGGAAATGGGGTTCAAACACAAATTCATATTGGGACTATAAGGAACTACCGGTCCAATGGAATAACTTATGCATGGGCACCAAGTGACACAAATGTTATAACTAGGGAACCAATGTTTGGTAGGGCTCTACCACTTAATAACGACACTTCTAGTAGCAGTGAGAAGGTTCTATGTTGCTAATAAATGGGTTCGTACCTAGGGTGTATGGATCATGGTCATAGGATGATGTAAGAATTAAAAATAGAGTAAAAACCTATCCTATATGCCGGTGAAGGAATATACCTTCCAAAGACATGAGCGAGCAGTACAACACTGGAAACCGTCGTACCACCAATTCTGTTATGAGGAAAATATCTCTATGGCTAGGGTAAACCACAATATATGGAATGACACGAAATCAACTCTAATCCCAAGTATGATATATAAATCAAATGCTAACAAGACAAGGCTAAGATCCTACCTTGTCCGAACATTCGAAGAAGACCACCATTGAGCATATGACCCAAAGATTTATACCTGTAACTTGTCCTCGACAACCAATATACACAAGCATATGGTGATAATATATAATTTCATCATATAAATTAGCATAATCCATTAACATACATGAAAAATACTCCCATGGAAGAATAATTCAATTTTTTTCAAGATATCAATTGGACGAGAAAAGAGTATTTCTATTAAGATAATCAACAAAAGTATATAAGTGACAAACTTATGTAATGACACATATTGTAACCGAGAAAACAAGTCCCTCCAGCTGGGCCTCCGCCATTTCAATCCTCCACAAAGGAAACTCATATATATGAGTCAATGAGGTTCTCCATCACAAAGAAGGAAGAGTTTGGGGGCTGAACAAAAGAAGTCTAGATTTTCAAGGACAAAGGGATGCAGACTCAATATGAGTTGAAATTTATCTAGAGTGACTTTTCTCTCAAAGTTGAATTGTCGAATTGTATCAAGGCTTGGATATGGCTCAATTTATAGCCTTAAAATGGAGCTAAAGAGCCGAGTCAGATCATTTCCAGTATGTGTAAGGTCAAGGATCATGGATCTCGTGACATGGCATGGAAACCCGATATAATTTTTAATTTTGAGCACCAAACCTGATGCATGTGGGATGTAGTGGAGAAACTTGCATATATGCTTTTTGTATAACTTATAGGGCATGTATATGTGGAAAAGTCTGCATTTTTGGCTCTGGAATGAACAAAAAAGGGACTTCAAGTCTGTAGAGGGTAATGGAAGGCCATCCAAGCAAGTTGCATGGAGTGAGGAAATATTTTATTTAACAATGGGTAATGTGTTTGTCTTTGAAATTATTTGTGATTGCATGGAACAATGGTTATTTGAACATATTTATATGTCGTTTCATATATTTAAAAATGTTTCATCTTCTTTAAGTATTTCCAATTTTGAAATCCTGAAAAATGTTAAATGTCCAATTGAACTTCTAATTGGATATGAAAGTCTACTTTTTATGTTGATATAATTAGATGTAATTATATTGTTTATATGCATGTTTAATAGTACATCATTTTTGAGGATATGTTAACATTGTTGGAGAAATTTCTATTTTCGACACACTAGTTCAGTGGGAGTTAACTGACTGGTTCTATTTTAGACTTTCTATTTTTACCATCACTATTACGCATGCATGCATTCCTAAGGAAAGCTAACTGCTTGATTGCTTTTCTTAATTATGGAATGTTTTTCCTTATATATGAGTGTATTCCACTCATTCATTGTATCATATTGATCATGATCTATGTATCAATCATCAACTCATTGGAGTAGTGTGAATATATTTTCTCATTCTTCCATATTGAATCTCTCTTCCTTTCTTGATAAGCTTTGTTTGTACTTGATTTAGCTAGATCTCCTGTGTATGTTTCCATGAAACACTGACATGGTATCAGAGCTATGCTGCTTGGAGCAAGCCAGACAAGCCAAAGAATAAGGAAAACTAGAATTTCAGCGAGCTAAATCCATGGTTGTACATTTCAACATTTATTCCTCCCAAAATATTATGTTTTGGAAGAAACGGCTTGCAAGAGAAAGTAAATCGACCCATTTGGGAAGTGGGTTTTCAACCATTTGGCACGATTTCTCACCATTTTCTCAGAAAGTAAGCCGCACGATAGCCTCCTGAAACTAATACGAATCCATGGTCGTACCTTTCTACATGCATTGCTCCCAAAACATTATGTTTTGGAGGAAACGACCCACGTGGAAAGCAAACTGACCCATTTTGGAAGTGGGTTTTCAACCATTTGGTGAGATGCCTCACCGTTTGCTTAGAAAGTAAGCCACAAGATCATCTCTTGAAACTGATACGAATTTTCACTTAAAGTTCCATTTCTGTAGTGATTTCTTAATTTTTCACTTGCAGATTGAGAGTAATTTTTTAGGAGTTCTTAGAAACAGTGGGAGAGATGGATAAGACAACTATTATACAGTCAAACTTGGTGGTAATCCTCACACCATACAATTATTTTGATTGGAATCCCAAGGTGACATTCCAACTCAAAAGAAAAGTACTATATAATTTAACGATGGCAACCGAAACATAATCTACATCAACGATTGAAAAGATTAGATGGGCGAACCATAAGGATGAGGCCACATGACTACTTCTTGAGTTAATCTCCACTGATTTGTGGTTTCATGTTGCCACATGCAAGACTCCAAACAAGACCTGGACCACCTTGGAAGGACTTTTTGGAAAGGAGGATGAGATGCAAGGTCATATGCTTGAGGTAGAGTTGAATACCTTAGACCCTAAAAGTTTTGATAATATACAAGATTTTTTTACTAAATTTAAATCTTTTCTATTAATCTTGGGTGAATGTGGGGTGAATGTGGTATTGATAAGTCTACACAAGAGAACCAACTTATTCTAACAATCTTGGCCAAGCTAGGACCAGAATACGCTGTATATGTCTCCAATTTCCATTCTGGCAGATGTCTTTTTGGAACAAATTGGAAAATGCCTACGTTGGCTCGATTCAACGAGTCTCTTACACAAGAGCAGACAAAACTCATACATATGGGCCTCATGAAATATCTCAAAGCACATGCACTCACCATTCACGATGGAAAAGGGTCATACATTCAGAAATCGAAGTAGAAATGAAAGGAGTTATTACATCCAGAGTCAAAGAAGGAGGGATATTCCAAACCCTTTAATGATTCTTCAGGTTCCAAAGACTCTTCAGATTCCAAGAAGAAGAAGAAAGGAAAGTAGTGCAATTATTGCAATAAACCGAATCATGAAGAATCCACATGCATGAAGAAACAGATCGATCTTATGGCACAGACACTTCAGCAGAACAACCTTGGAAACTTCATTCCAGAGAGAGTCAAGAAGCAGAAGGAAGAAGATCTCACTCCTAAGAAAGGTAATCATCATGTTATTGTTGCAATTAATTCCTCATTTGATTCATGGATTATAGATTCTGGTGCATCCCATCATATGGAAGCAAAAGAGGGAGTTTTCTCTTCCTTGAGTCCATGCTCAAGACCCCCTATTCTCATGGGGGATGATACTCCAGTAGTAGTAGCAGGAGAAGTGAGAGTGGAACTCCACAATGACAGTTTTAGGAATGTTTTACATGTTCCAAATATTTCTATGAATCTTCTCTCAGTTTATCAAATCACTTAGAAAGGTAAAAATGTTGAATTTACATCAGATTCAATTTCAGTAATTGACATGCATGACAATTCCATCATTGCAATTGGTGAGGTGGATCACAATTCAAGGTTGTATAAATTCACTAAGTTTTATGATGATGACTCATCTATTCTACTTACACATAAAGAGAGTACTTTTCATTCACCTCTAGTGCAACATGCATATAATCTTGTTCTTCCATTAGTTACAGACATCAGGGATGATTCCATACACTCAGATTCTGTACATGGAAATAAGTAGGTAGTACAACTAGATAAGAATCCAACGCCAAAGCTTCAATAGATTCCTAAGAAGGCACATACCACACTTCAGGCAACATGCAACCTTGTAGGGAATCCATTGGATTTGAGGATGACTTGATCTCAACATGAGGAGCCTTCTCATGTATTTTCAGCTTCATAACTTGCGATGCCCATGCATTGCTATATGGTTCAATCTAATTATCCACATAACTACAATATGGTTGTGGGAAATCCATTATGGAAAGAAACCATGCAGAAGGAGTATGAATCACTCCTACAGAACCAGACTTGGAATCTGGTTCCATGTCCACTAGAAAGGAATATTTTCAGGTGCATATGGGTCCATAGGATCAAGAGGTACAAGGCCCGACAAGTTGCAAAAGGACTTCATCAGATCCATAAATATTTCTACATCTTCACGAAGACTTTCAGTGAGCAAAAGTTTTAGACTTTGCGAGATCGTCTTGCACTGAAGAACACGGTTGCCTAGAAACTGCCATTTTCTTCTTTTGATACGTTATCTTTTGAGGGGGGGTTGTTCCCACGTGGTTTTCCCTCTTTCCTCGTTTTTATTCAGTGTTCATTAGTTGCATTGTACATGAGTACCTAAAATGGCCTAGTAGACGGGACTCATTTTTTACTCCATAGTGATGTTCAGGGGGGGTGTTGGAGAAATTTCTATTTTCGACACACTAGTTCAATGGGAGTTAACTGACCAGTTCTAGTTTAAACTTTCTATTTTTACCATCACTATTATGCATGCATGCATTCCTAAGGAAAGCTATCTTCTTGATTACTTTTCTTAATTATGGAATGTTTTGCCTTATATATGAGTGTATTCCACTCATTCATTGTATCATATTGATCACGATCTATGTATCAATCATCAACTCATTGGAGTAGTGTGAATATATTTTTTCATTCTTCCATATTGAATCTCTCTTCATTTCTTGATAAGATTTGTTTGTACTTGCTTTAGCTAGATCTCCTGTGTAGGTTTCCATGAAACACTAACAAACATGATGATTCAAAAACTGAGTTTATGTTCATTTATTTTGTAGATTTAAAAGTAAGAAGAGGGAGCACCAAAGCAGGTAGAGGCAACACAAGGCAGCCCGCCAAATCCCCCTTATGCTGAAATTACAAAGAAAAAACACGTGGATAGTGCTGGCTCCTCAGAGGATGAAACATTTGAGCGCTCCTCCAAAAGAGCAGGCAGGAAATCTCGCAAAGAATTAAGGGAAGAAGAAGCAGAGAGACTCAAAGTACAA
>ML801508.1:133197-147632 GCA_009831015.1 Picea engelmannii | reverse complement strand
ATGGGATAATCTGCATATCTACAATAGTAGTGGAGGCTTGGTCTGTAGTGGAATATGATGGATGATGAATAGGTCATGCCTTCTCATCTAGGTGAGGTGAAAGAGGAGGAATATGTGTTGCCTCCTTATGATCTGGGTGAGGTGAAGGAGGAGGAGAAGGATGATCACGACCACCCTCATCAATTTATGGGGTACTAGATGAATGGGTTGTACTGGAAGAAGAGTTGTGTCTATCATTGAGAGCCCTCTTCATTGCTAGTATCTTGGAAACTATGATGATATGACACATAAGATGCATCAAATCACGCAACATCTCCATCCAAAGATCCAAGACCATAGGATATGCCTTGATGTCTTGCATAAGGGCAGGGAAGACTCCCACCTCAGTCAAAAGTGCAGAGATTTGGTCGCCCAACTCCAACCTGAATCTGGTATCGGGCCTATGGTGCATGTCGTCGGGTATCTGCACTTGAGGGCCCTGACCCACCACGACCTCAAGAATCATATCCTCATCGTCATCTTCCAGGGGAGGAGGTGGGTCCCCAATGAAAGTACCAATATCTACAAAATATATAGTACAAAACAATAATTACACATTTAATTCATTAAACAATTTAATAAAGCAAGTTAAAGAACATGTTAGAATTAATTTTATTCTAATTAAGTAAGATAGTAAAATGAAACTATATTAATTTAAACAAAACACTAATATTACCTCTATCATCTAGTGGCTCATCTGATGTGAAGAGTATGTTCATGCATCCTCCCGAATCCAAACCCACGTAAGGACACAACACCATGACGAACATGTGATCCACCACACTTCCTAGTATCCCTAGTGCGTCTCACAAAATCCTGGTCGAAAACTCTGGCTGGCCCCTCTTGGACATCATCTCCCCCCACATGCACATCCACACATGAGTCCTCATCCTAGCAGGCTTACGAAAAAAAGTCAGACTCGCCTTTGGAAACCTCTCAAAAAATAATCAAAACAACTCTGAGGAAAATGGGAAGTTCGACCTCCCAAGTATCATAGCCTGACATTTGTCGAGCGCTATACAAAACTACCACAAAAAAATGGAAGACCATATGATAGATCGTGGATGCTATACCAACTAATAAACATATTACAAAAGAGGGAAACTAATGCATTTCCCATCACTGGTAAAGTGGGATATGGTAGTCACTAAGAGTGAGAGGCACCTAACCTCCTCTACACCAAAAGAGGCGATTTTCGGTTGTCCACTAGACACCTGAAAATCAGTTGGGGATAGTACCTCAACCCCAATATATCGGTGAGAGTACATGAGCTGACTGTCAACAAAAACACCTACTGGGACATCTGGGAACTGGGGAAAATCCTCCTCTCTCCTATATAGCCCAATGATAAAGAAAATATCCTCCTCACTAGGATGGTACCACTGATCTAGACCCACATGGAAATCCTATCGATGGGAATCTCATCGAAAAATTAGATGCACCAACAAACCGGAGTGCCCATTAAGGAATGTAGCCTCCTCATAGTGCTTAAGGAGGCCTACATCCCTCAATATAACATGAGTCATTGTAGTAATATGGCGAGGATACAAATCCCTCTCCCTCACCTCCCATTCCCATACAACATTGTACAGGTACACCCTCTGTTGTTTCTTCTCTCTCCACTCATGTCTCTACATGATTAACATATGAAATACATCAACCTCACTCATACATAAAACATAAAAAAAAATCTAATGAATGGTAAATTTATCTATAAATACGGAAAAATAACGTCCTTAAAAAAATAAGTTAATTGCATTAACAGTGTGCACAAAAAGCAGTCACACACTGTCGACAGTGCACATATAGATATTGTGAACACGGTGACCTATGTGTCAATGTAAGCTAACAGACCAAACAAAATATGTTCTATTGTGTTATGTAGTGCACTGGAAAACAATACCGCACCAAGGTGCTACACTGCAACACATACACCCTAGTGCGTTGCATTTACCCTACGCACCACTTAAACCAAAAAATAAATTAAAATATTAATGCACGTAAACAATTATTTAAAAATTATCAAAAACGTGGTGCATATACGTTCACTACACACACCGGTGCGTGTAACTAACGTAGACGCACCGTCACATAAAGTTTTCCAAATTTTCGAGTACGAAACTTTTAACGATCTGTTTCGATCGTTACTATCACACTGCGTATGGTGCCACCACAAGCTTTACTGGGTGCACCACAACAAAATGTTACATTTCTCGGTGGTGTGTTTGGTAAACATGAATGCCTCGATGTGCATGTTTACCAATGCACTGTGTAAAAATATATCTTATAAGGGAGGTGTGCCATGTACTTTAACGACCCTCTGCATTATATGTACTTTGACGCACTACCCCACCAGTTATATGATTTTCTTCAGTGCATCGTTAAACGAACGCGCCGGTGAATTTATGCTTACCAACACACCGCCAAGAAAGGTAACAAGGTACATGGTGTGCCCTGTAAATTTACATGTCGCACCATAGGCGGTGCGAGCCGAGAGCCTCGTATGCACTGCACATTTTTTTTTTACACTTAAAATTTCACTCAATTTTAAATTTTAATCCAGTGAAAACTTAAGTTATGAAGAAACAAGGACATTGCCTGGACATTTTGTCGTCGGGGAGGCATGGTTACGACATGCAAAAAATAACTAAATTTTCCCACCATTTGGAAAAATTCAAAATTCACGCACCAAGCAATAGACAAAAGGAAGGAAACCAAGGAAAGCATCGATGGAAGGGTGCTTCATATAAGCACAGGTTACACCGGTTCTTTTGAGCTCTACAACATTGAAAATGGGAAAAATGTTTTTTACCATTGGTAGCTTTTTTTAATAAAACCTTTTTCTGGTGCACCTGATGAATAACCACACCATGCCATACATGTTTAATGAGCACACCAGTTATATTTAAAAAAAACATCCCTATCATGGTGCGCGTGTTTTTGGGCACGTGTGCACACCATTGCATATACTACTACATAGCACACCACTGTACATTTTTTTTAAAACTACAATAGTGCAAATTTTTTTGTTTAAGCATGACACGGTGCGATATAATAATAGACAATACGGAGATATTGGTTTTACATAGTGCACCACGTAAATTTGGAAATTAACCCTAACATGATGCTCCATATTGGAGCACTGGTGCACATGATACAATGGAGTGTACCAGAATATATTTTTTGACACAATCCTGCAATGATGCGTAAATATTTTTTATATAATAATATAACAATGTACTTGACTAATAGCACACCGATGCTTCTAGTGTTACATTGTGCACTAGAGATTTTTAAAAGAATGCTATTACTATGCGTCATTATTTCCCGGTGCGTCCTTATTTCTGTAGCACACCAAATACTATTTTTCTTTATTTGAAATAACCCTGCTATAGTGCACTAGTTTTGAGGGCACTGATGTGCCTGTTGTATAAAACGCACCACTATGTTATGTACTTATAAAAGCACCGATGTAAAAATATCCGCTAAAACCTCTGCTCACTCACCTCCACTATAAATGAATTTTTGGGATATTTTTATAGGGGCGTCCACAAAAACCTCTGCTAGAGGGTCTTTTCCTTGTAGTGTAGGAACCATTGAAACAGTCGTATAATTAGAATGGATAAGTCCAATGGTAGTACAAGATAAGAAAACAAAGGGAATCAAAATTTATTTAGACCTAAGAAATCTAAATGATGCATGTCTGCACGATCCATTTCCGACACTTTTTATAGATGAAGTGCTAGAGAATGTAGGGGGGCATGAGGCCTACTCTTTTATGTATGGATTTTCAGGATATCACCGGATAAATATTTCACTGGAAGACAGACATAAGATTAACTTTTTGATAGAGTGGGGAAGCTACCAATACAAAATGATTCCTTTTGGGCTAAAGAATGCACCTGAAAGTTTTTGAGAGTAGTTGTCGTAGCCTTTAAGGAATTTATTCATAAGTTCCTTGAAGTTTATTTAGATGATTGGACTATTTTTACTCTATTAAAAGATCATATAGAAGTATTGATATTAATGTTGGATAGATGTAGACAATGTCAAATTTCATTGAATTTGAAAAAATGTATTTTATGTGCGCCTTTTGGAATATTTTTGAGCCATGTGGCATGTAAGAAAGGATTACTAGTGGATATTTCCAAGATTGCAGTGATTCTAGACTTACCACCACCTACAACTCTACAAAATTTAAGAGAAACACTGGGCCATATAGGATACTATATGAAGTTCATTAAGGGATATGCATATATTACAACACCCATGGAGAATTTTTTGAAGAAAGAAGGTAAATTTCAATGGAATGAGGACTGCCAGAAAAGGTTGGACACATTGAAGCAAAATCTAGTGATTGAGCCAATTTTTATATTCCCATATTGGAAGAAGGAATTTCATGTTCATGTGGATGCGTCATCCAAAGATTTAAGTGTAATATTATCTCATCCAAGAGAAGGAGATTTAGACCACCCAATTGCATTTGCAAGCAAGAAGCTATCAACAACATAAAAGAACTACACTATGACAGAACGAGAAGGGTTGGCAATGGTGTATGTGCTACAAAAGTTCAGACACTATTTGTTGGGTTCTCATTTCAAGATGTATACAAACCACTCCACAGTAAGATACTTAGTGAACAAGCCAGTTTTGGGGGGGATAAATTGTATATGGTTACTTTTGTTCCAAGAGTGTGACTTTGAAGTCATTGTTAAGCTAGGAAAACTGAATGTAGGACCAAATCACTTATTGCACATTCTATGAGGAGAAGACACAGGGAATATAGATGATAGTTTACTAGATGCACATTTATTTTCAGTTCAAATGGTGGATGAATACTTCATAGACACTGTGCAATTATTAAGTACATGAATGGCTCCATCAAACATGATAGTTGCATAAAAGAAATAGTTAGTGGTTAAGGAAACAAACTATCAGCTAATTGGAGGCAACTTATATAAGTTAGGTGCAGATGGGATATTAAGACGATATATGTTAGAGCATGAAAGAACAATGATATTATCAGAAGCACATGAAGGTATTGCAGGAGGAAACTACGCAGGTAAAGCGACAATGCAAAATATTTTGTGTGCATGACTCTGATGGCCCACACTTCACAAGGATGCTAAAGAATATTTCTGGGCATGCAATGCTTGTCAAAGGGTTGGAAATCCATTTAGAAGAGATGAGATGCATTTGCATCCACAAATTACACTACAGGATTTTGATAAATGGAAAATAGACTTCGTTGGACCGCTCAATCCACCATCCAGGAGGTCAGGAGATACGTATATAATCATTGCAGCAGAGTATTTGATTAGATGGGAAAAAGAAACACCGGTCATAGACTATAGCACAAATATTGCTGAATGATTGGTGTTTGAGAATGTCATTACAAGGTTTTATGCCCATGCATTTTACCGAGTGATCAAGGGACACACTTACTGAATAAGACGATTGCAACATTGACTGAGGAGTTTCAAATTCACCATCAGAGGAGCACATCGTATCACCGTCAGGAAAATGGGATAGTAGAAGCCTTCAAAGTTTTTTTAGAGAATGCTTTGACAAAGATATTCAATGTAGGAAGGGATGATTGGGACTTAAGGACCCCTATGGTATTATGGGAATATCGGACTACAAGCAAAAGGTTGACAGAACAAACACCTTTTCAGTTGGTATATGGGGAAGAAGTAGTAATGGAAATGGAATTTATTATGCCAGGCTTGCACGTTGCAATGATTGCTAATATTTCAAACTCTGGTGCAGTAGAGAAAATATTTTCATAGTTTTTATAGCTCAAGGAAGACCGATTTATCATAGGATTCCATCAACAAGTCTAGAATGCAAGAGAAAAATCATGGCATGATAGGCATATTAAACATAAAAATTTTGAAGTGGGATACTTAGTGTTGTTATATAATAGAAATTTCATGCAAAACCTATAGAAGTTTAGGATGCATTGGTTAGGTCCTTATTTGATCAGGTATGTGGCATAAGCAGGTGTTGTGCAACTAGAAATGTTGAATGGTGAAGCCTTGGGGGGACTCGTGAATGGGAGTCGACTGAAAATTTATAGGGACGATCGATCATATGTGCACTAGTCTGCCATGTGGAGGAGCCTAAGTACCATAGTAGTGTATTATAGTAAGAAAAAGAGAAAGAAAAGAAAAAATGTAAAAAAGAAAAAGAAAAAGAAAAAGAAAAATAAAGTTGAAGTGTTGGTCAAGGGTCAAAAAGTTAAGATAATTCAGAGAAAGAAATAAACAAGAGAATGTCGCGGATGAGAACAAAGAGGAAGATAGATACATATAAAACAAGAGTAAGTGCGTAGAAGAAGTGAGTTATGTGTTGATAAAGGATTTCACAAAGAAAGTGAATTGTGTGCAAAAGAAAATATGGTGCAATGGACAAATGAATAAGTCAAAAAAGTGCACAGAAGAATAAACAGACAGATAGTTAAAGGAATTAAAGAGTGGAAAATATGGGTAAAAAGCAGTAAGGACGAGACATTAGGGAAACACGTAGTCATAAATGGAAATCACCGACGAAGATCATGACAGACTGACAGATCGAGGAAAAAATATAGCAAAAGATTTGGAATTAATGCAACGTTAAAGTAGGTATCGATTACACAACACTAGTGGATTAGACAATTAATTCAGGAGCCAAGGTAAATGGACAACGGTCGAAGGGGCACAAAAGCCACTAAGGGGTCGACGGGCCAACATTATTGTTATTTTGGAGTTTGAAGTGAGTAGAGAGAGTTGAGAGCAGTGGACCAAGATGAAGAGAAATGGAAGAGTCATATCACTGCAGAATTAGTAGAAACAATTTTGTCAAACGAAACAAAGGTCAAGGAGAATACTAATACAACAAAGGAGAGTTTTTGAAAAATTCAAGGAGAAGTTGAAAAATGATTAAGTGTCTTGGGACAATCCACAAGTGAGTGTTGGTGGCTTGTTGGATAGACATTTTTGGATGAGAATAACTAAGTTTTGGGAATTACACCATAGTAGAGGAAAGAGGAAAAGACAGGATCAAAGTGCATGACAAGGGCACGCAGTTCAACATAGTTCAACACAAAATCAAGGAAAAGTACCAGTTCAGTGTAAAAGTAGGGGAAATCAACAGTTCAGTGCAAAATCAAGGAAATCAACAGATCAATGCTAAATCAGGCAAAATGGTTACAACCTATTAGGTTTTTTGGGATAAGTTGTTACTAGGGTTTTTGGCTCTAATTCTTTGTATAAATATGTAAAGGGTTTGGGAAGAGGATCTTGACTACTAAGAGGAAGAGAGTAGGTTGCTCATGATTGGTGAGGAGATTTATGCAGAAATAGGCTTGCACTACAGAGGGGCTAGGTAGGTTTGGGGATTACAATATGTTGTATTTTTTTTAAGCATAGTGCACAGGCCTGAGATGATTATTGCATGAAAACTAATATAAGAAGCCATCCATTGTGTACATAGCCCAAGGATTGGGTGAACCATGTTAAAATATTGTGTCTAATGTGTCTGCTGATGTGATTATTCATGGATTCTATGTTTATGAATGATTAGCCTAGATCTGTTTAACATATGATTTGATGCATAATAGTAATGAATGATTCAATGGGTTGGTTATGTCGCGATATATGATATATTATTATTGCACAATGGGTTTTAGGGTATTGAATGAATCTTGGATGGGTGAATGTTGCACAATGTTATGGTAAAAGCAATGAACTGTTAATGAATGGAATCATGCATAGGGTTAGTTGACTGATAAATGGGTGTTAAATAAGAATAATGCACACAAGGTGAATACATGTTAATAGTTATGATGTTAACCTCACATCCCCCCATCCCTGTATAAACTTGGTTCCTGTAGCCCCAATAGATGCCTCAGGTGATACTTCACTTTCATGTAGGTGATGCCGAAAGGGGCAGTGTCTAAGGGTTTTGTTGGTTGAATAAATTGAACATAGGGTCTTATATTTGCACACCAACAATGGTCCCCATGGGGAACATAGCATATAAGGTTGTAAGTAGAGAGATAACAAATGAGAGGTTTGTTAGAGATTCCTTAGGATAAATCTTCGTAGAGGAAAAAGTTGTAGAATTTGTATTACAATTTTCCCAGTTTTGAAATGGAGATTGTATCTATGATATCTGTCATGTACGGATCCTTCTATATTTATGAGGAATTAATGGAAGATCAATATTGTTTTTGACTCATACTTGTATTATAAGTGATTATTGTTGTGATGTTTAGTGATTATATGCAATCTTTAAGTGATCTTTAATTCATCTCTTTAATAATGTCTGAATCTACCTACAAGAAATATTTATATTCCAGGTTTTTTTTATGAGACAAAAATCATTGTATTAATATTTCTTGTGGAAATGACATACACATTGACAACATCCCTTCTAATTTTAACATTAGCAACTATTTCCTTTATAGACTGCCTCTATGATATAAGACTATAGCCTATGATTATGACTTTGACTCTTACAATCATCCTTATATAGGTCAATCTTTAAAAAGACAGTTCCACAACTTCGTATTGATGCTGAGACAAAACCATGAGACAAACTCTCTCTAACTTTACATAAAAAAAAGAATTAAAAAAAGAACAAAAATCCATTCATCAAAAAAATGTAAGAGTATCAAATCTGTAGGAGTATGGTCCTTAATCTCATGAACAAGAAAAAAGACTTCCTCCAAAATGAGTGCTTCCTTTGATAATTGATCAACTTTGTGGTTGAATTATCGATAAACATGAGTGAAGGAAACCTCTTCAAAAACTAATTTGTTTTCCATAATCTTATTGAAAATAGGCCTAAGCTCCAAGTTATAAATGTTACTTTTACCATTTTCTGAGTCCATCAAAAGTTTGGAGTCATGAAATACCTGTAGCCTCTTAACCTTCTTTTCCACTACAACCTTAATTAGGATCCAGATGGCATAGAGTTCTACTCTATTGTTTGTGCCCAAACCTCCCCAATGTTTTATTATACCTTATATTTGAGTTGTGCAAGTTTTTGGGGATGTTGTTTATCATAGTAGACATGGTCATGTTATTTATTTTGTAATTTCAAGTTTAAAAAGGGAGGTTGTGCAAAAGAGGCAAAGTTTTCCTTGTAATTTTCAAAGTATAAATTATATTAAGTGACTAAATGAAAATGCATGCCCAAGCTTCCCTGTAGCTCCAAAAGTTGTTTTATAAGTTTTAAGATGGAGTTATATAAATGGTAAATTTACCTATGCATATAAAGTTCATTTGAATAACATGAGAGGTTTCTTTCATGCACCTAGAATTGGGATTTCATGTAAATTTTAAGGGAAAATTGCCTTAGCCTCAAATGAACTCCCTAGTCTCCAATTTGATCCAACTTTGGTGGTTCATTTTGCATAAGATGTAGTTTATGATTTCACATCTGTCTATAAACTTATATTGGGATTTTGAGACATAAACCTACTCGGTGCACATAAAGGATAAAAATTGCATTGTAAAACCAAACTGTCAAATTGTTAAAGTTGGATATATTAAAATGCCTTCCCAAAGTTGGTGAAGGATCAATAATTTAGGATTTAATTCGTAAATTGATCATTCCAACATGTATAACATGTTTGTACAATTAGTAGTGCATTTACACTCCAAAAAGGATGATTTATATGCACAAAGATTCATGGCATTTTGATTATTCAGAGGATGGTGGGTTAGGAGATAAACCAAGGTCAGTTTTGCATTAAGAGTCATCAAAGACTCTTATGTGCAAAAATGGGCAAGAGATGCATAGTAAAACCCTAGAAATGAAAAAAATGTTTGTAAATAGTAACTAATGTTGTATTATACCTTGGATTTGAGTTGTGCAAGTTATTGGGTATGTGGTTTATCATAGTAGACATGCTCATGTTGTTTATTTTTCAATTACAAGTCTAAAAAGGGTAGTTGTGCAAAAGAGGAAACATTTGCCCTGTAATTTGCAAGGTATAAACTGTACTAAGTCATTAAATGAAAATGCATGCCCAAGATTCCTAGCTTCAAAATTCATTTTATAAGTTTTAATACGGAGTTACATAAATGGTAAATTTACCTATGCATCTAAAGTTCAATTTAAGAATAAGAGAGCTTGATTTCATGCATCCATAATTGGGATTTCATGAAAATTTGAAGGGAAAACTGCCTTAGCCTCAAATGCATGCCCTAGTCTCCAATTTGAGCCAACTTTGGTGGTTCATCTTTCATAATTTGTAATTTGTGATTTCACACATGTCTATAAACTTATATTGTCATTTTGAGATATAACCCTATCTGGTGTGCATAAAGGATAAAAATTACATTGTAAAACCAAAGTGCCAAATTTTTAAAGTTGCCTATATTAAACTGCATGCCCAAAGTTGGCTAAGGATCAATAATTTAGGATTTAAGCTATAAATTGATCATTCCAACATACATAACCTATTTGTACAAATAGTAGTGCATTTACACTCCAAAAAGGATGATTTCTATGCACAAATACTCATGACGTTTTGATGAATCAAAGGATGGTGGGTTAGGATATAAACTAAGGCCAATTTTTTATTAAGAGTCACAAGAGACGCTTCTGTTCAAAAATAGGAAAGAGATGCATAGTAAAACACTAGAAATGCAAAAACTGTTTGTAAAAAGTAACCCATTGTTGTAGTATACCTTGTATTTGAGTTGTGCAAGTTGTTGCAGATGTGGTTTATCATAGTACACCTGCTCATGTTGTTTATTTTGCAATTGCAAGTTTAAAACGGGTGGCTGTGCAAAAGAGGTAATGTTTTTCTTGTAATTTGGAAGGTATAAATTGTACTAAGTCACTAAATGAAAATGCATGCCCAAGCTTCCCTGTAGCTACAAAAGTTGTTTTATTAGTTTTAATTAGATGGAGTTACATAAATGGTAAATTCACCTATCCATATAAAATTCAATTCAAGAACATGAGAGGTTGCTTTCATGCACCTAGAATTGGGATTTCATGTAACTTTGAAGGGAAAACTACCTCAGCCTCAAATGCATGCCCTAGTCTCCAATTTGAGCCAACTTTGGTGGTTCATCTTACATAAGATGTAGTTTGTGATTTCACACCTGTCTATAAATGTACATTGGCATTTTGAAACATAAACCTACTTGGTATGCATAAAGGATAAAAATTTCATTGTAAAACCAAAGTGCCAAATTGGTAAAGTTGACTATATTAAACTGCACGCCCAAAGTTGTCTAATGATCAATAATTTAGGATTTATTTTGTAAATTGATCATTCCAATATGTATAACCTATTTGAACAATTAGTAGTGCATTTACACTCCAAAAATGACGGTTTATATGCACAAAGATTCATGGCATTTTGATGATTTAGAGGATGGTGAGTTAGGAGATAAACCAAGGTCAATTTTTCATTAAGAGTCATAAAATACTCTTATATGAAAAAATATGCAAGAGATGCATAATAAAGCTCTGGAAATGCAAAAACTGTTTTAAAAAAGTAGCCCAATGTTTTATTATACCTTAGATTTGATTTGCACAACTCTTTGGGGATGTGGTTTAACATAATTGACATGGTCATGTTGTTTGTTTTGCAATTGCAAGTTTAAAAATGGAGGATGTGCAAAAGAGGCAAAGTTTTCCTTGTAATTTGCAAGGTATAAATTGTACTAAGTGACTAAATGAAAATACACACCCAAGCTTCCCTGTAGATCCAAAAGTTGTTTTATAAGTTTTAAGGAGTTACATAAATTGTAAATTTACCTATGCATCTAAAGTTCAATTTAACAACAAGAGAGCTTGCTTTCATGCACCTAGAATTGGGA
Organism: Picea engelmannii; assembly: GCA_009831015.1. Taxonomy (NCBI): domain Eukaryota; kingdom Viridiplantae; phylum Streptophyta; class Pinopsida; order Pinales; family Pinaceae; genus Picea; species Picea engelmannii. The sequence continues at coordinate 135,765 of ML801508.1, read as the reverse complement.
TTTCATGTAAATTTGAAGAGAAATACGCCTCAGCCTCAAATGCATGCCCTAGTCTTCAATTTGAGCCAATTTTGGTGGTTCATCTTACATAAGCTGTAGTTTGTGATTTCACACTTGTCTATAAACTTAAATTGGCATTTTGAGACATAAACCTACCTGGTGTGCATAAAGGATAAAAATTGCATTGTAAAACCAAAGTTCCAATTTGTTAAAGTTGGATATATTAAATTGTCTTCCCAAAGTTGTCTAAGGATCAATAAATTAGGTTTTAATTTGTAAATTGACCATTCTAACATGTATAACCTGTTTGTACAATTAGTAGTTCATTTTCACTCCAAAAATGATGATTTCTATGCCCAAATATTCATGGAATTTTGATGAATAAAAGGATGGTGGGTTAGGATATAAACCAATGTTAGTTTTGCATTAAGAGTCATCAAAGACTCTTCTGTGCAAAAATAGGCAAGAGATGCATAGTAAAACCCTAGAAATGCAAACACGTTTTGTAAAAAGTAACCCAATGTTGTATTATACTTTAGATTTGAGTTATGCAAGTTGTTGGGGATGTGGTTTATCATAGTATACCTTCTCATGTTGTTTATTTTGCAATTGAAAGTTTAAAAATTGTGGTTGTGCAAAAGAGACGAAGTTTTCCTTGTAATTTTCAAGGTATAAACTATACTAAGTCACTAATTGAAAATACACGCCCAAGCTTCCCTGTAGCTCCAAAAGTCATTTTATAAGTTTTAATATGGAGTTACATAAATGGTAAATTTACCTATGCATCTAAAGTTCAATTGAAGAATATGAGAAGTTTCTTTCATGCACCTAGAATTGGTAATTCAAGTAAATTTGAAGGGAAGACTTCCTCAACATCAAATGCACGCCCTAGTCTATAATTTGAGCCAACTTTGGTAGTTCATCTTGCATAAGTTGTAGTTTGTGATTTCACAGCTGTATATAAACGTATATTGGAATTTTGAGACATAAACTTACCTGGTGTGCATAAAGGATAACAATTTCATTGTAAAACCAAAATTCCAAATTGTTAAAGTTGGCTATATTAAACTGCATGCCCAAATTTGTCTAAGGATCAATAATTTAGGATTTAAGGTGTAAACTGATCATTCCAACATGTATAACCTATTTGTACAATTAGTAATGCATTTACACTCCAAAAATGATGATTTATATGCACAAACATTCATGGTGTTTTGATGAATCAGAGGATGGTGGGTTAGGAGATAAACCGAGGTCAATTTTTCATCAAGAGTCATAAAATACTCTTCTGTACAAAAATAGGCAAGAGATGCATAGTAAAACCCTAGAAATGCAAAAAATGTTTGTAAAAGATAATCCAATGTTGTAGTATACTTTAGATTTGAGTTGTGCAAGTTATCGAGGATGCAATTTATCATAGTAGACCTGCTCATGTTGTTTATTTTTCAATTACAAGTTTGAAAAGGGAGGCTATGCAAAAGAGGAAAAGTTTTCCTTGTAATTTGCAAGGTTTAAATTTTACTAAGTGAGTAAATGAAAATGCACTCCCAAGCTTCCTTGTAGCTCCAAAAGTTGTTTTATAAGTTTTAAGATGGAGTTACATAAATGGTAAATTTACCTATGCATCTAAGGTTCAATTGAAGAACATGAGAGGTTTCTTTCATGCAACTAGAATTGGGATTTCGTTTAAATTTGAAGGGAAAACTACCTTAGCCTCAAATGCACACTCTAGTCTCAAATTTGAGTCAACTTTGGTGGTTCATCTTTCATAAGCCATAGTTTGTGATTTCACACATGTCTATAAAATTATATTGGCATTTTGGGACATAAACCTACCTGGTGTGCATAAAGGATAAAAGCTGCGTTGTAAAACCAAAGTTCCAAATTGTTAAAGTTGGTTGTATTAAATTGCACGCCCAAAGTTGGCTAAGGATCAATAATTTAGGATTTAAGTTGTAAATTGATCATTCCAATATGCATAACCTGTTTGTACAATTAGTAGTGCATTTACTCTCCAAAAGGGATGATTTCTATGCACAAAGATTCATGGCATTTGGATTATTCAAAGGATGGTGGGTTAGGAGACAAAACAAGGCCAATTTTGCATTACGAGTCATAAAATGATCTTATGTGCAAAAATACTCTTTAATTTGCAAGGTCGAACCTGTACTAAGTGAGAACATTAAAATGCATGCCCAATATTCCCTGTAGCTCAAAAATTCTCGTAAAGGTTGTAATATGGAGCTAGATATATTTTAATTAAATTTACATATATAATTTAAATTGAAAATGAAGAACGTGAGATGTTACTTTCATGTAGCTATATTTCAGATTTCATGTAAATTTGAATGCAAATCGACCTCAGAGTAAAATCCATGCCCTAGTGTCAATTTTGAACCACTTTATTATACATCCAACAAGGCTCTAATAACACCTTTAGTCACTATTAAAAATAAAAGGTAGATTGAAAACAAATAGGGTGATCAAAATTAGAGATCAAAGCAATGTTTCTTCTTTCAAAACACATAAGTCACAACTTATCAAACTATTTGGTGATTAAATCATATA